>JBAKGM010044217.1:0-17533 GCA_037177215.1 Asparagus racemosus
TATATATATATAAAAGGCTAAATTTAAAATAAAATAAAAAAAAGAAAAGAAAAGAAAAGAAAGATCGAAGGGCAATTCAGTCAATCCCGAAAAAGAAGTGCGCGATAAATCTCAGGCGACTCCTCATGTACTCCGCCGTTCCCTTCACTAAAAAAAAGCTCTCGTTTTTTCCGAGATCTCGAAACCCTAGATATCAGCATCCATGTCTTCCTCCTTCGACACCTTCAGCAACGACGGCGACGGCTACGTAGGCGTCGAGGGAGGCTACGACTCCTTCAACGCCGGCGGCGGCGGCGACAGCGTCCCTCCTTCGCCGGAGACCTACGGGTTCTCGATGCCGGAGTCCAACGGGACTTACGGAGGGCCGATGTTTGGATCCGATGGCGGCGATGCTGACGGTGGGCCCGTCCTCCCGCCGCCTGCTGACATGGAGGCCGAGGAGGGCTTCTTCCTCCGGGAGTGGCGCCGGTGAGTGTAGATCTGATGTCTTTGGAGGCTGATTGTCGTAGATCTGTTTGTTTTACGGTAGATCTGTGATTACTTAGCATGCGATTTTGCGTTCAAAGATTTGAACGAATTGTAATTGTGATTTGTGATTTGCTGTTCTTGACCCAAGATCCTATCTTTGCTCCTCATCTTTATAGTCCGCTTGGAGGGCCAAACTGAAAATAGATATGATTAGAGTAGGCTTGAGATCCATATGACTCAACATCGACAATCCATAGCTGTTGAGCTCCCTTACCTGGACTCGTGCAGTGTTGAGGGTTGAGCGCCCTTTCTATGAGCTGAACCTGGACTCGTGCAGCGAATTTTTATAAATTAAATTCGTGCCTAGTGGGATTCAAACCTAGGTTGCTCTGACACCATGCTGAACTCTGTAACCATTACACCACAACTCCTCCGAAGTTAAGATATGGTGAGGGTTGAGGTTTATATTTTTATATTCTAGCATATCCATCAACTAGATCGTACTTACTATTTCCAATATGTGTTCCGATTTCCCATATCAAGCCCACTTGGAAATCAAATGGATTTCCAAAAAGTCCGCACCCTGATACATACCTAGCGTTGAACGGAGATGGAGTTCCTACACTGTGTAAACGGATTGTGTGAATTGAGAACTTGATGGTGTTTGTGTACCAAGCAATCAAATTTGATAGAAGGTGTTGTCCATCTTTGTGCTGATAAAGTCTTGAAGCAACACTAGCATCCACGGAGGGGCGTTGAAGCTTTGGCTATTATGCCACCTTTTCACAGATTCGCACGAGAGGGATGAATTTTTCTTGTGGGTTTGGAACCCACGTTGTTTTTGGTTGTAGATTGTTATAGAATAGATCTGTGAGCTATTGGTGTTGTAATTGCTTGGTTGTTTTTTAGGAGTTATTAGTTTTTATAGGGAAGTTAGAGATTGATTATGTTTTGCTGAGTTAGCTTGCTTTGGTC
Organism: Asparagus racemosus; assembly: GCA_037177215.1. Lineage (NCBI taxonomy): Eukaryota > Viridiplantae > Streptophyta > Magnoliopsida > Asparagales > Asparagaceae > Asparagus > Asparagus racemosus. The sequence continues at coordinate 1,444 of JBAKGM010044217.1, forward strand.
TGGCAGATCGGTTGGTTTGCGAGTGCGACGTTTACTCTTGATCTTAATGATATGGACCTTCTCCTTGCCGTATTTCTCATAGTCAATCTAAGCAGACTCAGCCAAACTAGAGATAGATTTGGCTAGTAGGCTGGAAACCCATATGATTCCTATAGCCAATCCTACTAACCATCAGCGCAACTTTGGACTTTTCCAATGCGTGTTTTGATTTTCTATATCAAACCCACTTGAAACTAAGTGGATGTCCAAACTTATAACATATCCGCAACAAAGCAAATAAATTTGATGATATCCGTGTCCATCTTCATGCCAATAAAATATTGAATCAAACCTAGGATCCTTGGAGGATTGAATCTTCAGCTCTTATTTATAGTACTTTCCAGTTGCGCAGCCACACAAGGGAGATGGATTGGACTCGTGCATCTGAAACCGCATGACATGGAAAGGGCAATCTTTTGTAGAACCCGGGTCCAAACTATTTAACTGTGCCCTTCTTTGTTTCAAATAATAGGACTAAATCCACAACCTTGTTCATTTTCTTTAGTAAACTGCTTAAAATCAATGGATGCAAGAAACCTGAAAACAGTATCTCAAGATGTAATAGACTTATTTCGCGTAGAGTTTCCTGTACTTCGTCCGTTAATTTTCCTTTTAGGATTATGTGCTTAAGAATTCAAATTCTTTTATTTTTTTGGTTTTACGTCAAATTTTGATGTACATCAATCAAAATGTATAAAAATCAATAATCAAGTTTTTAAAAGTTTTTTCTGTTCATGCATCAATAAGGTGCAAAATGAACAATCTAATTGGTTAGGTTAACAAAGTGGAATGTTTTGGAGATAAGAAACTTGCGTTTTGTAGTTTTTTAAGTTTCAGTTTGACTACATTATGTTGGCATGTTGTTTGAAAGTAGGATAGAGAGCAGATGAAATCATCCATTAAGAGCTTATATATTCAGATACTTTTCTGTTGTATGCTTGCTTTGGTCTCCGCCTTTCCTAACCCACTGTAAATTGTTGTAGCATGATCATATGACATCAGATAATCAGATTCTAGAAAGTTTGCTACTTCACTGCTAGTTCATGCATAAGATTTATCGATTTGAGTACATTGTTTTGGCATGTCCTTAGAAAGTAGAATGGTGAGCTGATGACGTCTTCCATTAAGAGCTTATATGTTAGATCCTTATCTTTTGTATATATAATGCGGTCTCTTATTCATGAACCAACTGCTGTCCATCGATAGCCAAAATGCCATTCTACTTGAGGAGAAAGAAAGGAAGGAAAAAGAGCTGAGGAACGACATCATCCTTGAAGCAGAGGAGTATAAGCGTGCTTTCCATGAGAAGAGGAAATTGAATTGCGAGACGAACAAGGTCAACAACAGAGAAAAAGAAAAGGTGGCGTGCCCGCGTACAGCTTCCTTGTATGAGAACTTTCTTTCTTTACGTCTCTAGTGTTCTTCCAAGTAAAACTTCTCTCGTGTTTGTTCGTTGCAGCTATTCCTTGCCAGTCAGGAGAAATTCCACGCCGAGGCAGACAAACAATACTGGAAGGCCATTGCGGAGCTCATCCCTAACGAGGTGCCAAACATTGAGAAAAGGAGAGGGAAGAAAGACCAAGATAAAAAGCCATCGGTTGTGGTAATTCAAGGGCCAAAGCCCGGCAAGCCCACTGACCTCTCAAGGTTGAGGCAGATATTGGTGAAGCTGAAGCATAATCCTCCACCCCACATGAAACCCCCACCACCTCCTGCTAAGGATGCTCCGGCTAAAGATGCTCCTGCTGCTGCGGCTGCTGCTGCAGCGGGTAAAAAACCAGCGCAGGCTCCGAAAGAAGTGCCTGTAAGTGCTTAGGAGGCCATCGCTATCCAGTTGGTTAAGTTAATATATTGCATTCGGTTGCTTATCCTTGTGTAATTAGTACTTGTGACTGTTTGTTATTCGGATTAGTGTTTTGTATTATGGATCAGCCTGGTATCTCATTGTGAAGAGCTTGTGGTAAATTTGTTTTCGTGTCCGTACGTTTTGGGCCTGCTTTGTGTTACATTTTGGTTTCGTTCTTCCAGTCCTGATCAGACTCCAGCGTCTTGATATTTGAGTTTTGCTATATGAGGTTCAGTATTTTTCGCCTAGTTCGATAAATTAGTGTTTGTTGTGTCTGATTTTGTTATTTGTCTGTTCAGCTACTCTCTGTAGATTCATGTTTTTTTTTTTTTTTGCTGAGTTGGGAAAGCCACTGGAAACTTTTTTTATTTAAATGCTTAATGCATTACTTAATGATGAGCAATTGGGTAGAGGAACTGCTGCACCTAATTAAATTATTTGTTAATTTATGATGTCACAGCTCAATATAGTTTTTATCTGCTTATGATATGCATGTACTGTGGAGGGCAAGAAACCGAGCTCTAAATTCTCCTTGCTCTAATCCTAAAGAATTTCCTTTCTTACGAAAGGAAACGGTGGGGTTTGATTGAAAAAAAAAAACTAGCTAGGGTTGAACTTGTTACTGTTTTTGCACCGTTAATAACCAAGATAAAAGAAAATTGAAGCTTGAAAGCTCGCTGGAATGCAATGCCACTTAAAAAAGTTCTATCCCACTGTTCTTTTCAAACGTTCACATTCTGACAAGCAGAAGGAAAATTTAGTGGGCTATTTAGACATTAGCCCCTTCAAATCTTTAATGATATCATTTTACTCCCTCAATCTTTAAAATTGCTCATGAGTCACTCAAATTAAAAGGGTCTTGCAATTTAACCCTTGATGACCAACATACCCAATATTTTCCCTCAAATTCTCAAAAGCCCCTCCCGTCTAAAAATGCACTAGGTGTGGGTATTTTGGTTATTGAGGATCGAAATTGAGAGACTACTATCTTCACTGAAGCCCCTCTTTCAGTTTCAAGAACGATAAGCCCGTCATCAGGCTATCGAGTCCGGCTTGATGGTTCCGCCCTTCACAGTCGATCACGTCGAGCCTCTCGGCCAGCTTCATCAGTCCGATCCTCTGGCTATAACCGTGGCGCCATATCCTGCATTTAATGTCACATACTCTCCCCAAAATATTCTGTACTCGACACAAGAACCGTCGTGTTTTCGTTGGAAGTGGCGTTCCGGACAACATTTTGACCGTGTAGCCCACGTCGTACAGTCCGTGAAAAGTAATCCCCTTGATTCCGTGACGGTAAGGCAGAAGCACCGGTCGGTAGAACAGTCTGGAGAAAAGAGCGGCGCGCACCCCGTTGCGCGTGCTTTCGTCGAAATCCACCCCGCTGTCCAGCAACAGTTGGATGGTGCTCTGGTGAGGGTCGAGCGCAGGACTGAACTCCCTGAAGTTGATCTGCCATGACCCCTCGCACGCGCCTTCGTCGTCGTAGAACGTCAGGCCCAGCCGGATAATCTTCATCATGTTCACGTCTCTTTGCACGTCCCCGTACCGACGCCTTTCTGATGCATTGAAGGGGGTGCGATACAGGAACCCAGGGAGCTCGGTGTCGATCGGAACGTAAGTAGAGGGAGACGAGCAGAGGATTCTCGACATGCGACCGACCGACCTCTTGACGGAAGTTGTGCTTCCAAACTTCTGTTGATTTCATCGGATCAAAGGAGAACTTTCGAGCGTTGTCTGTTTTTGAAATAACTCAGCGTGCTCATATAAAGCAATGTGCTCATGATTTCTACGAGTATTAAAAAATCGCACATTTACAGCATTGACGAACATATCCGACAACTAATATTGTACATAGCCGAATCTGATGACATGTCATATATATACAGTCTAAAGAATATTTACAATGAAATATCCCATCAAAATAATGCCAGAAGCTTAAATAATAGACGCAATATAGAAAACCTTGCATTGCGTAACAGATTGATATACATGCAAATACTGCTTTATGTATCAAAATGTTGAGCAAATACCGCAGTATTCAATTACTTTTCCAGTTCCACATCGTGTTAATAAAATACATCTGGCGTTCCAGCAAGAAATATGATTGTTCGCATGAGTATTGATTTTATACAATTTGGAAATATTTCATAATATCCAAGTTATGATCTTCTAACAGCTCCACTATTAAACTAAATAGTTCTATTCATGCTAGATTTTGTAGCATACAAGTGATTTGTCTAGGAAAATAAAACGAACAAAATCCCACAAGTCATCGCAACACATAGCATGATATTCTTTTTCTCAGTACAGTGTCACTATGTGCTGCTCTACATCACAAGAAAGTTAATTATCTTCCCCTTCCTCACGAATGGAAGGGGATCCTAAATTTCCATCACCATATGAAAGATCTGAAGGCCACAGCACTGCAACACTCGCAAACAAGCCTAATCATCCTTCCTCCAGCATCTTCAGAAGCAGAAGAAGGGCTGAACATCCAAAGAACTCTCCAACCAATTTATTGGACCATTAGCCTCTTGAGAGACACAAGAAATGAGAGAATAGCCTTTATGGAAACAACTGCAGGTAAAAAAATTGTATCATGCATCACATGAAAATTTCTGCCCCTGCATCTTTGTTTTGTTTTTTCAGGCGCCTTTCTTCTTTTGGTCTTTGGTTGGTTTCACTTCCTTAGTCAGCATTCTTGGCGCGATTGCCATGGCCATTAGCTCTTGGAACAGCAGCTTGCATGCATAAGGTATATGAACCTGCAACCAGACAGCATACTTTCACAGGACAATTCACAAGGCAAAATTGCTAACCAAAAGTTTCGCTAAAGATAATAACAGCAAAAAGGATGAACCCAATTTCAAGATATGCCAAGATAAGACCCCCAGTATATCTAACAAAGGCTTTGGACTCTTTATGCAAAGTTTGTGAAAAAGCTTAGACATCATTCTTCAGATATTGCATGCAAGTTTTCTTATTTAATGGCAAATAAAGTAGGACTTTATGTAGGAGTATGTATTACAACATCATGCAAGTACAACTCTGTTGTTTGAGCATTCTTCAATTGAATGCAACAACTATTCCCCTATTTTTCTAGTTAGTTTATATTCGCAACAACATTTTGGAGTTGCTACATTCAACCAAACATGAATGTCAAAACTGGGATGTAGTTGGTACAAAATGAGGCTCACACCCTAAGCAAAATGAATAGGACAAAGAAAGAATTACCTGAACAATATCAGTCTTGTTTTTGCAGCCTCTACACTCGAATGAATTCTTCTTGAGGTTAGCAATAGCAATGAGACCGCATTTCTCGCAAACATGAACCCTATAAGCATCACTTTGGTCAAATAGTCTTTCCTTGAGGAAATGAGCAGCACCATGAGCAATCATGCAATCTCTCTCCATCTCTCCAAAGCGCAGACCTCCATCACGAGATCTTCCTTCTGCTGGCTGTCTGGTGAGGATCTGTACAGGACCACGTCCCCGAGAATGGATCTTGTCATCAACCATATGCTTTAATCTCTGGTAATAAGTTGGACCAAGGAATATCATTGCACTCAATCTACGACCAGTGTGACCATTGTACATAGTTTCAAACCCACGCATTTGATATCCACACTTATGGAGAGCTTTGCTGATGTTGTCCACCTGAAACAATTGGAATTTGAGTCCATCTACTCTGAAATTGGAATAATCGCATGCTAAAACAACCAGTTTGAAGAAGGTTTATATTTCCAACTAACCTAAGCATTTCAGGAAAGAACGTCCACAATGTCCACAGTTTTTCTTTGTATGCTAAGGATTCATTAGTCATCCAATAAGGAATATATTCAACTGCTACACTATAAATGTAACTACGAAAGCAAAAAAAAAAAAAAAAATCGAGAAGCTATCAACATATGATGTTAGCAAACTCATCAATTTCATCCACATAGGTATTCAAATGTAGATCAAACATATTACAAGTCAGCCTTCTCAGTAAATTTTTATGTTATAAAGCTGACTTTTCTTTTGGCACGACAGCAAATGATGTCAGCTTTAACAAACTATTAGGTAAATAGGAAGCTTTCCAAGGATGTACAGTCTAAAATGGAAGCAGAAAAACTAAAAACACAGGACTCGAACAACTAAACTGAAACCTACAGAGCCACTTAATATTGAAACCATCCTCATCGCTAGTCATAAACCAATGCAAACTGAAAAGTTAAAAATCAACATGTTTCAATTACTAGTTCGAGGTAGAGTACATCATTTTATACCATCACGAAAGGAGCTTTAAGTGTTAAACTTACCGTAACATCAGTAAAAGGAGTGGCATCTCCCTCTTTTCCCATATGAGCAGCAACCTTCCCCATAATACATTCAATGAGCTGGCCAATGGTCATTCGAGAAGGAATAGCATGTGGATTAACAATAATATCAGGTGTGATGCCTTCCACAGTCCACGGCATATCCTCTTGGGTGTAAGTCATGCCAACAGTTCCCTTCTGGCCATGTCTACTGCTAAATTTATCTCCAATTTGAGGGATCCGAACGGATCGCATTCTTACTTTTACAAACCTCAGACCATCAGCATTTGTAGTCAACAAGACCTGAAACAAGATGACAAATTGCAAAAGGACCACATTTCAAACATAAAATAAGTAAGGTCAGCATGTTATGAACTACATCTGAAAGCATCTACATGAAACAGGACCCCAATTCAAGAATCAGATTATAGGAGATAGTAAAAGAAAAGAAACACGACTTTGGCAACAAGAAGCCTACCTGATCCACCATTCCACTTTCACTGTGGCGTAAGCTGGTACTGTGATCTCGCCTAGAGTATCTTGAAGCTTGTCCTTGAGCATCATCTTGAGGAATTGGGGATGTCTTTCCGATTATGACATCTTCACCAGAGACGCGTGTACCCTGATGCATAAAAGATAAAAACGAAGAACAATGGAAAGAGATCTATAGGACCAAAAAAGGTATAACCACAGTGAGATTACTCACAGGAGGTGCAAGACCATCGTCATCCAACTTGTCATACGACCCATGCCGCATACCCTGCAAAAAACAAAGGTGAATTCAAATTCCAAAGGGAAACCATGCAACCTATTGCTGTCAGTACTTTCAACAAGTACTGACCATTGTATTTTCCCTGTTTGGACGGCCAAAATCTTCTTTAACAAGGGTCCCCATCTTCTTCTCCTCATCTCTGAGGCAGAGTTTTTTAACAGTGTTAACATTATTATCATACATATTCAGAAACCAAACTGGTAAAAAAGTTATTTCAACTACCATACCTATATGAACGAAAGAATAAGGATCGGAAGAACCCACGATCAATTGAAGACTGATTCATGATAACAGAGTCTTCTTGATTGTATCCAGAGTAACAGGAAATAGCAACAATTGCATTCTTTATTGAACATAAAAGGAAGAAGATGTTAGCAATGTACTGAGAAGCAACCATATAAAGAAAAACAACAAAAACTCAACAACAGGCTTCTTACGATGCCAGCAGGAAGCTGCCGAAAATGTAAATGCTCCATGGCACGGGTAGTAACAAGAGGCTTTTGTGGATAATAAAGAACATAGGCTAATGTATCCTGGGAAATGAAATGCATTAGTATCCATCAAAATATTTCATGATACGAACTGAGGTGTAGACGCACCATTCTCAACTGATAATTTGTTACATAGATTCCCATAGCTTGTTTACCCATTGCTGATTGGTATGTATTACGGGGACTCTGCAACGCAAACAAAATATTATACATGTAAATAGTAAGTAAGAAGCCTTAGAATGCAATCAAGGACTTGCTGATTATGTACCTGGTTATGATCAGGGAATGGGATGATTGATGCACAAACACCCAGTATCAGTGATGGGTGGATCTCACAATGGGTATAAGTTTCAGAATATGCTTCCTCAGGATTTTGCCTCGCATTTATAAGATCCTACGAGTAAGTATATGAGACGTCAGGTGAGAAGGCTCTTAGAAAACATTTATATGAATGTCGCTTCTATGTGCATACATTCAGGAGAACTAAGGAGGTTAATAACACAGATGCTAACTGGAATTGACAGGCGATTTTGACCCATGCATTTTCATCGTATTTCCAAGGAGAAACATCCTATCAGAAGTGGCACATTTATATAACATCTTTGTTATTCTTATTTCATGCGTACAATTCCTTTATAAACTAACTGATTAAAGCTCCAACTTGAACAAAATGCCAGACTTGTATAAAAAAGATTACAAATTTAAACTACTGCACGTGTAGATATTACATGCTAGTTAAGAATCAGGAGAATTCCCGCAAGTGTAAAATTGTATATAACTATATAACAAAGGAAAAATGCAAAGCTGCATCACATGATTATTGGTACCAAACGGAAAAAAAGTATATGCTATCTCTATTTCATTTGCAGGATTTCCATACTCCTTTGCAACCTGACTGGTTAAACTTTTAACTCAGTAAAAGAATGCCAGACTTCTACATAAAGGATCAAAGGATTAGATAAACTACTGTGTACAGACATTACATAGTTAACAGTCGGGAAAATTCCAACAAATGGATAATCATATAAAAACTATACAACAACGGGGAAGAAGTTTAGCTGCATCACATGATTATTGATGCAAAAGGGTAAACAGATATGTAATAAGGGAAACACTCTCTTTGTTATCTTTATTCCTTGTGTAGGATTTCATACTCGTTTACGGCATGACCGATTAATGCTCCAACACATTAACACTCAAGACTTTTACAATAAAAGACCAAAGTTTATGTGAACTACTGAACGTATAAATATTACAGCTAGTGATGAATCAGAAAAGGTTTCCACAAGTGCATAATTGTATAAACACTATGTAATATAACGAAGGGGGAAATTGTTTAGCTGCATCACATGATTACTGATAAAGAAGGGAGGAAAAGAATATATCACAAAGGAAAGAAGCTCACATTGATAGTCATGGATATCATAGTAGTTTCTTCTTCCTCGGTATCAATGTACTCTATGAACCCTTTAGCAACCAGATCGTGCCAACCTTCTTCCGGAGCTTCCTGCAACCAAAGAAAGTAGTAAGAATTTAACTGAAACACAAAACATGATAAATGTACGTCTTTTGAACTTTGAAAACAATACCCTTTGCTGCAGAGCTCGAATATGTTTTTTCTTTATAAGTAGCCTCTGTTTTTCTACAATAAATAGTGGACGACTGCATCGACCATAATCTGTATAGAGTCGTAGTTCCTTCAGACGAATGTCCCGAATGACTCCCACCTCAGTGTTCACATCAATCTAGAAAGAAATATATCAGTTAGCAGTACTCCACATGAAGATATTGACTATTAAGTGGGTAGTATTTCATAAAATACAAATTCAACAGCAATGACAATGGATTTTACCCAAGCCTGACTAGTCAAGCCAACATCCACAATTAGGCTGTTTGTAATTTATTATATAATTTCTTGGAACAAAACCAGAAATGTATTTACTTTTTTCACTAACAATGATATGACTGCTAACTCTTACAGTCAAAAAAATGTTCTTCCATTTGGAACCCAAAAAACTCCAAGTCATATGGTAATTTCAATATAATCCTAACATGAGGAGTTCAAATCAACCAACTGTAAAACTGAAGAGGATGAAGACTCGTTAACCAGTTAGATTATTCATTGTCTGATAGATGTTCTAAAGTGACAACATTAACTGCTGGTTATGTACAGATTCACACAAATTTATCGTACTCGACCGAAAATGGTTGGAAAGTCCATGAGTTGACAAATTTTTCATGTTCAATGTTAAGGCTTTTACATCTATAATATATACCCCTCAAATCTTCTCTATTCTTAAAAATATTCCACAAAAAATCTCTCACAGGATTAGCGTTAAGAGTCAGTAAGGGAATTGAGAGGGTTAATTATGCAAACATGGCGAAAGAAAGTCATTTTGATTACTCCGCTTAGCTAGAAATAGCAAAGTATATCCTGTCTATTCTCTACACATTAAGAAAGAAGGGTAAAAAGTAGTCCCTACACAACCTGGGCCTAAAATAATGGTCCAGGAGCCATTTCTTGAATATGAAAGAATTAAGCATGAATATCCACACACTAACAAAAAATAATAATAATTATTAGGTCCAATTCAATTAACACCCTTCCAAACCATGCATTACGATTTAATCTCAAGGGTCCCTAGCTGGCCTGATGCAGTTTTAATCTAAATAAATAAATTTCTTCTGTTAGTTGTCAACAGAGTTAAAAACTAGACAAAATGGACCTAATACAAGATATGTGACTATCGTTAGAAGCTTCATCATACAGACAGAGGACCTAAGTAGCTGCCTCAAAAAAAACGAACGTAGCACAAGGAGAGGAGAAGTTCTTCATGGAGAGAATAACCTATAGAAACTACCATGGGAATTTAGTAGAACTGACATCCAGATAAAGATATAAAAATTTTCACACTACATGAAGCCTGATGAGATGGAATAAAAAATGTAAAAGAGATTTCACTGACAGAATTCCAGAGAAATACTGAAAACTGAAATTTTATGGAAATTTTTGAACGGAGATATGTACACATCATAGGCTCACAAAACCCATCCTAAGGTAATCTGAGGATAGGAAAGATGTGAATCCATACCTGTCTCCTTAATTGTCTCAAAGTCTTCACCAGGAGTTCAGGATTTCTGTGAACACCAACCCAGCAACCATTAACAAAAATCTTAGTTGCTTGAGGAATAACAGCTGGAGATATTTCCTGCAAAGAGCAAAAAGGGCAGCCAACAAGATACCATTTTGAGCAACTACAAGCATACAAAAGATCCAGCTCACATTCACAAGGAATAAAAAATAGAATACCTCAAAGTTTTCTGTACTCCATTCCTCCAAAAACTCCAAAATTGGATGTGCAGCTGATCCCACCGTTATGTATACCATCAGAGCAAGGTTCTTCACCAATCCACAAGCCTGACAAACATACAACATTCAAATGCATATAAAGTACTCGCACGTAATTAAATTGTTTTCCATAGTCTATGCGATAACATAATCAAAATCCAAGTTAAATTATCTACCAAGGCCTGTTACCTTGCGAACTGTATACTATCTCAAAACCACTCTTTCCAATAACCTATCAGCCCATGGGCTCAGTTGACTTCAATTAAGATTATCAGATTAAAGGATCTAATATTAAGAGCTTTTTGTCAAAACAAGCTCTACTATCTAACAAGAGTGTTTTGCACGATCAACAACCTGTCCTTCAGGTGTTTCAGCAGGACACATCATTCCCCAGTGAGAATTATGCAGCTGGCGAGGCTTAGCCAATTTTCCTGGTCAATTAGCACAAAAGCTCCTCAAATCAGAAATATGTTCATAAGAATAGTGATATCACATGTAAACTGTGAGTTCAGCTTAGTGAATACCTTCACGGCCTATAGGAGAGTTCAATCTCCGCAAGTGAGAGAGAGTAGATGCATAAGTTAGACGATTCAACACCTACCAAATAAAAATCTCAAAAAATATCTTAACGAGAAAATAAACAATATAAAGTGAAGACCTGCAGAAAAGTAATGATAAAGGTAACCTGTGAAACCCCTGCCCTGGTACCAGCTTGATTAGCCTGTCCCCAGTTTCCAGTAGCAAGAGAGTACTTAAGACCACTTGTGATAGTTTTAGCTTTAATAGCAAATTGCAGATTGACATCTTTTCCATTGTCCACACACTGCTCATGTTGTCAACGCAAACAAGTTAGCAACAACATGAAAACTGCTATAAGCTGAAAATATTTGAGCCACATTTGCATGCCGGTGTTAACCTTTTGAACATAAGATCGCACATCCCGGGTCAATTTTCTGAAAAGCTGCATAACAAATAAATATGATATAATCAGGTCATTCCAGAAACTAAAAAAGAAAAATCAAACTCCCAAGTTTCATCGAGACAAACCATTCTAAATAAGCCTCCAAGCAATGGACCAGCAAGGTCAAGTCTTTTGTTTCCATAATGATCCCTATCATCCTCAGGTCTTCGGCCAAGAGCACACAGCAAAAGCCGATGAATGATATATCTAAAACAAATCACAGATGACAAAGGTCAAAACCAGTGCCTTGTATGTTGCCAACAAAAAATCTCCCAATAAAACAGGTAGATGAGATACCCAAAATAGTATGCTTTTTTTGTCTCACAGTACTCCCCAACACCAACATGAGGCAACATCTCTTTTTGAAGAATTTCTCTTGCATACCTGAAAATAAAAGAGAGAAAATGGTAAATGCAACACGAAACAAATGATAGTGAAATAAACAACATATAATCACAAAAGAAGGGTGTTCTAAAAATAACCATACTTAATTCTCTTCTCCTTTGTCACTCCAACAGTTGCCCCACGCTTTCCTATATAATCCAATGCAACCTAAATGTTTCCATGACAATGTTTAGATATATTCTCATTCAAACCAAAAGTAAGCTATACAAAGTAAAATACACAATACAAGATTAATACATCCCATTCTACTCAAAAGTTGGAAGAAGCATTCTGACCACCAAAGAAACCGCTAATAGACCACTTCCTTTAATAGCACTTCTCTTATATAAGATTTACAGATTTTTTTAATCTTTTTATCATATTACATATTTATTCATGAAACTTTTGGGTTATCGCAAAACTAACGCACATTGTCCTACAGAGGCGTATTCTCAGAAAGTAACATGCCATCATGATGATAAAAGGAACAAAAACACAGGATACACAAGACAGAATAACACCAGGAAGAAAATAAAAAATACAACACAAGTATCATCACATAAAATCATCAGCTCTAACCTACATTCTAAGACACATTGTAAAGCAAATTTAACAGCGAAGTTTCGGTGTCTGGTCAGATAACAACTTGTTGTGAATCTTGTGATAAGAATATGACTTTGCGATATCCAGATTTTGCACGTCTCTAGAAATTAGAATGCTGTAGCTTCTAGTTTGTAATTTATAATACTTGGTGATTATGTTAAAGAACCCCTCTTGAACCGCAGACTAAAGTTACCAAATACTGTACTCCAATTACAGAAAATCCACCTGTTGGTTTTGAATAACAAATGCTTCTTCAAGTGACGGCCGCAAGAGCTCCATCATTTGTGTATCAGAAAAATCATAACATATATGCTCCAAGATATCTTTATCAGCAACAAAACCCAAAGCTCGGAAAACAATTATTATAGGAATATCCGCTCTTATATATGGAAGCGTTGCTCGAATATACTGTCCCGAAGAACCCTGCAAAGAAATTGAGCACACATCAAGTATATGCACTGCATTTCAAGTATACTAATAGGCAACCGAGTTCCGGGGGTAAACTACTGACCCCTTTGGCGCTGGTACGAGAAAGCATGCGTACAAACATGCTGCTCGCAGGCCTATTCTGGTTCTCCGCCATAGAACGGACTTCAGCCACATACGCAAACTTGTTAGGCTGTCTTTTCTTAAAGACATACACATGATTTGTGCTCATCTTTTCCTGTGCAATCAAAACCTTCTCACTTCCATTGATTATAAAATACCCCCCCTGGTCATACGGGCATTCACCAAGCTCAGTCAAATCTTTTTCAGAATTCTGATAGAGCGTGCAATAACTCGACCTCAGCATTATGGGAACCTGAGTTTCAAAATGAGACATTCGTAATTCGGGTATTTATCACAAAAAATGAAGACATTTATTATGGTACGCATACTTTCCCAATGAAGACTTTAGTGAAATCTTGGGTCTCTGCAACTTCCTCACAGTCATGACCTTTCTTTATGATTTTTTTAGTCACGTCAACATACAAAGGCGCCGAGTACGTCAAATTCCTCAACCTCGCCGCCTTCGGAAACAAGGTCTGAGTCTCCCCGTCCGATTCCGTCATCATCGGCCTGCTCAAATAAATCTGACCAAACCCAATCTTATATATCGTCTGCAAGTTAACAGCCATCAGTTAGGGTTCCAAGTTAGGGTTAGGGTTAGGGTTCAGAGCGCGAAATCGAATCAGGTACCTCGACGAAGTCGGACTGGCGGCCGGGGTTGTGCTGGGACTCAGGCCGGATCTCGATGTCCGCAGACTCATCGACGATCTCCTGCATCGTGTTCTGGATGAACTCGTCGAAGGAGTCGAGCTGCTGACGGACCAACCCCTTCTCCTCGAAGTAAGCGCTGATGACCGCCCACGCGTCCTCCTGAGTGATCTCCTCCTCCTCCTCCTCCTCCTCCGCCTCCAGCATGTACTCGTCGTTCATCTCCATCGCGATGGAAACCCTAGCCGGCTCGAATCGAGCTGGAGGGGGGATCGAAAACCCTACGCGGAGATCTGGAGTTAGGGTTTCAGTCGAATTTAGTGGTGAGGTTTTGATTTTAGGGTTTATTTGTCTGCGTAGCGTTGAGGAGCGCGAGGGATCGGTTTCCTGTTTTCGCCTCTCTTTCGTCCCAAGCGACGAGAACTGGGAAAATGGGGAACTGGGAGGGTATATATATGCCGATGATAAAAAAAAAAGGCGGTCAAATAATGGGCCGGACCGGGCGGACGGCCACTGAACTTTGGGGTGTGTTGCAAGTAAGGCCCTGAACTTGTTGGGGTGTTTAATGCGTGAGTATACTTTCACATTGGATAGAATAATAAAGAGTGATAATTATAAAATAGTAGTTAGAGCTAATAAGTAGTAGTTGTATACAACTATTGGTTAAAATTGATTTCTAGCTCTTATTTAAAGCCCACTAATTTCAAATTTGAACAATGAAGTCTAACTTGAAGCCCGAAGGAGTTATAGCTTTTAGAATAACCCCCCTAGGGGGTCTGATGAGAAAGTTCGAAGTTCAAATGGTGCTTTGGGGTTACGTGAGATGAACAAAGTTTAGGGTGTTATGTGCAACACCACCCAATTTTTAGGGTGTTTTGTTGAATTAACCCGATGATTTATGGGGTTAAATCAAGGTTTACTTAGGGGGACTTTGCAAAGGGCACCTTGAACTTTTTTCATCACGACATTTTTAGTATTTTCCTCATTGGACTTCTCTTGCGTGTAGTCTTGCAAATAATCGAAATGTCATTGAGAGAAGGGAAAAAAACCACCCTAAGTTGGGATGAGGGCATTTTTTTTAAATACGTTTTTTATTTCATTTTCAATATGTTTATCATAACATGGTGAATTTTTTCCTCCAATTTTCAGTAATAGACAACATAGAAGTTTCATCAACTATCATAATATAATATTATCTCGGCAAAAAAAGGGGCTTTTGAAAATGGAACTAGATGTCTAATAGTATCATAAACTCGTTGAAGGTAAATTACACTTAAATATTCCTTTTGTTTACTCAATGTTACATATAAAATACCCTCAGTTGTAAATAGTTGCGCTTAAATACCCTAAAATTCACAAAGTCGCACATTTCTTAAATTTAATCTCTCTAACCATTACACCAAAATGCTAAAGTTATGATGAGAGCTGGAGATTATATTTTTATATTCTAAACATATCCCCGCAGGTTGAGAGCCCTTTTGATGGGCTGAAACCTGGACTCAGGCGGCGATATCAATTTTTTAAGAATCCGCATTAAATTCGCGGGTAGTGAGATTCGAACGCGGACTAACAATGTTAAGTTTAACATGTCCCTTGCTCCCATATATACTGTAAATTCCTCAAATTCCTCATAAACTTGTTTCACTTTGCTACCATGACTGACAATGTTAAGTTTAATGTGTCATTTGCTCCTCGAGTGAGCATTACTTCTCTTATGTTATTGTTATTATTATTATTAATGTGTCGCGGGTATGATTTATGAAGTGCTACCAGCCATGGGGAACCAAAATGATAATACTAATGCTTCAGCCTAGCGATCATTTTGTAGATGATATCGAGCTCTGGAATAATAGCGCAAGAGTCACAACCTTATTTTTCTTTTTTCATGGTTGAATTTTTAATGAAGTATATTATCATGAATTCGACTAACTTTGCTCTGTGTATAATGTATTACTAAGAAGTATGATCCGATCTTATGCACAACTTAAAAAATTGTAAGCAAGTAACTCTTGAAATAAACTCCTATTTATTTAGTTATTTATTTTTTGAAGATATCTGACAATGTTCTTTTTGTTAGATATTTTGTTAAGAAAAGACAATTTTGCCTTCATGAATAGTAATAACTTTTTTGTAATTAAAATATATTT
>JBAKGM010044360.1:0-17515 GCA_037177215.1 Asparagus racemosus
GGAAGAATTTTATATTCTATCTCCAGCGTGAAGGAAATTTTACGTGGACCTCTTGTTCATGGAAGGAATCAAGAGGGAATTTTGATAGCTTGGACTAGAAAAGTTTTGTAGTCCCACCATCAATAAATTTGTTCGGTGAGGAAATTTGCAATGGAGGATAAAGTCAGGGTTATCCTCGAGGAAAATGGGGGAAATATCCCAAGAGGAAGTTCCCGTTAACACGAGTTATCCTGAATGTACTAAGGGTAGTACTTTTTCAGGAACTTCTCATTTATTGGCATCAATATCCTGTTACCATTCTGGGTGATCAGGCGATAAGCACCGTTCGAATAGACCGTCTCTATTACGAACAGGCCTTCCCATTTTGGTTTGAATTTGCCTTTCTTTTTTGAGTTAAGGATTATCGGTCGTCAAGCAGCGAGGACCAGATCTCCTTCCTTAAAACTCCTCTGTCGTACTTTCTTGTTGAAAGCTCTCGACATCCTGGTTTGGTAGAACTCAATGCGCTGTTGAGCTTCCAGGCACTTTTCATCCAACATCTCAAGTTCTTCGAGACAGTTCTGATGCTATTCTTCGATCGTCATCTCCGTTGCGAGGGCGATGCGAAGTGACAGGATCTAGACTTCCAACAGAAGAACTGCTTCACACCCGTAAACTAGAGAGTACAGAGTAGCTCCGGTCAGTGTGCGTACGGTGGTGTGATATACCCAGAGTGCTTCTCCGAGTTTATCGTCCCAGTCCCACTTGTTGGTTTTCACAAGCTTTGACAAAATTTTAATGATCGTTTTGTTGAACACCTCCGCTAATCCATTCGCAACGGGATTGTAGGCCGTTGATGAGACGTCTTGAATCTTAAATTTTTCACAAAACCTGATGAAGGTATTACTGATGAATTGAGGACCATTGTCATGTACGATCTATCTTGACACACCGTGTCGATAGATAACGTGGTGTTTGATAAACTTGATAACGTTGCTCTTCTTCACTTCTCTAAGCGGGATCACTTCAGCTCACTTGGAGAAGTAGTCGGTGATGACGAGAATAAATCGATCACCTTTGACTGATGGAGGAAAGATAGGACCCACAATGTCCATTTCCCACGTTTCGAACGGCCAGGAAGTAGCCGAAGGGTGCAATTGCTCTGGAGGCTGATGCATGTAGTTTGCGTGAATTTGACAGGCATGGCATTTTCGAGCGTACTCGATTGCGTCATTGACCATCATTGGCCAAAAATATCCCATTCTCCTGATACGATTATAGAGTTTGGGACTAGGCTGGTGTGCACCACACTCGCCTCCGTGTGCTTCACTAAGGACTTCTTCTGTATCTTTGTTTGAAAGGCACCGGAGTAGTAAGCCATCATACCCGTGACGATATAATGTCTAGGTCTCTGTATCGTAGAAGAACCTTAGAGTTCTTCGCCAGATGGCTTCTCTCCCCTTCACGTCCTCTGGCAAAACACCATGTAGAACATAGTCGATAATAGGAAAGTGCCAATCTCGGGGTTTCAATTTGGTTTGGATTGTGTATATCTCTTTGGTAACTACCCCATTGTCTTCTTCTTCCTCGCCATATATCGGCACAAATAATTGATGAGTTTTTACCGTGACTAGTTGTTCAGTCTCGGGAGTTTAGACCAATGATACCACCAACACTGCTAATATATCTACGTAAGTGTTCTGAAGGCGCGGGATGTAATCTATGAAGAACTCTTCAAATGAGTCTGCCATCTCAATGGCCGCCTGGTGATAAGAGATCAGATCTAGATTCCTAACTTCATAATCTCCACGGATCTACTTGACTATGACTTGTGAATCGCAATAGGCTTCAAGATATTCGACCCCCAGTTATTTGGTGAAACTAAGTTCAATAAGTAGCGCGTTGTACTTGGCCACATTGTTAGAGCACAGTTCGGTGAGTTAGTAGGCTCGAGGTATGACATACTTCCCCGGGGAAACTAAGACAACTTTGACTCCGGCAGAAATTTTAGAACATCCGGGGGCATTCGCCACGTTGGTTGCTCGAGAAGCTCCATCAAAATACAGCCACCATATTTGTTGGTGTGATGTAGTGTTGACTTCGTGAGCTTCATCCAGCAATTCATCATATAACTCGGCTGCGTCCGCCGTCCGATTTACTGCCAAAAGATCACAAATCGTTTGTCTTTTGACCGAGTTCTGTTGTTTGAAGTGCAGGTCATATTGGGACAAGAGCAAGGCCCATTTCGCCAATCACCAGCTCAGTGAGGCCAGTTGCGTCATGAATATCCAGACTGGATTTACGTTAGAGATAACATAAATCGCCTGTCCGACCAAGTAGTGCCACATCTTCTGAATCGCGAACACTAATGCAAGGCACTGCTTCTCGATCATTGGATAACGAGACTTAATACTGACTAGAGTTCAGCTCAGGTAATACACCGCCTGCTCATAACCGTTGTCGTCGTCTTGCGCGAGTAAGACGCTTAATGAGTGGTCTGTTACCTTGGTGTAAATCAGGAACGGTTTACCTGACTGTGGTGCCACGAGAACAGAAGGCCTCACTAGATACGTTTTGATATCCTCGAATGCCTTCTGACAAGCGTTGTCCCAAATAAACGACAGCCATTTCTTATTCATCTTAGAGAATGGCTGCCACTTCCCGGATAGATTCGAGATGAATCGTCGGATATATGCCAATCGCCCTTGTAACCCCCTGAGTTCTCTCAGATTTCTTAGAGGTTCCAATTCTTGAATTGCCTTCACCTTATCAGGGTCAACGTGGATACCCTTATTAGTGACAATGAATCTGAGGAATTTGCCACTGGACATCCTGAGGAAGGACTTGGCAGGGTTCATCTTTAGCTGATGATCTCGCATGAGGTCGAACACTATCCTGAGGTCTTTGATGTGATCATTCTTGTCACAGCTTTTTACGACCAAATCATCAACGTAGCATTCGACTATTTTCTGAAGATGGTCCTAGAAAATCTTTGTCATGGCTCGCTGGTACGTGACACCGGCGTTCTTCAAACCGACCGGCATGACTATGTAGCAAAAAATGCCAAGTGGCCTGAACGCAGTGTGTTTGGCATCATCTAGGTGCATCTTGATTTGATTATAACCTAAAAAGCCGTCCATGAAGGACATTCTCTCGAACCCACACGTATTGTCGATGATGACATCAGTGATCGGGAGAGGAAAATCATCTTTAGGGCATGCAACTTTTAGGTCTCTATAGTCGACGCAGATCCTTATCGTCCCATTCTTCTTCAGTACCGGGACAATATTCACCACCCAATCCAGATGCTGTACTTTTGTAATGAAGCCTGACTCAATGAGCCTTTTCACTTCCACCATGATTGCCTCCATAATTTGTGGACGAAACTGTGTTTGCTGTTGCTTGACAGGTTTGGCATCTGGCTTGATATTGAGACAGTGGGTTGCCACATTTGGGTCTAGTCCCGGCATATCTTCGTATTTCTAAGCGAACACGTCGATATATTCCCTGACAAGAGTAATTAAGTCTTTCTTTTCATCTGGGGCAAGACTACCACTCATGAAGATGGGATTTGGATTAGCTTCGTCGCCCATATTAACTTGGACGACTATATCTTCAGTGGGGTGTTCTCTTTGCTCGAACCGATCCCCACACTACATGTTGAGGTGATGAACCCATGGATCTTCCCAGGTTAGCATCTCCTCATCATCCTCCATAGTGGCAGGGTTAGCTATAGCTATATTTGATATCAAGGCTTTGAAGGCCTCGCCAAGGCTGACATCGGAATCCCAAGCTGATGAGTCAGACGAATGTCCATCTCCTTCATTGGGTAGGTGGCTGTCAATTAACTAGGAGCATTCATCTTCTGAGGAGGATTCGTATCCTAGTCCTCTCCTAAATGCGTAATAATTGTCAAGCTTCCCTTTCGGGACATATGCCACTTTGGGCGGGACTTGAGGACCTCATCCGAAATAAAAACCTCCCCCTTGCACCAAGTCATGCCCCCACGTCTTCATGATACTCAGTGTTTCTGGACTATATCTGAATGTGTAAAGTGTAGGCTTGTTGTCATCGACGTCTTCCTCCAAAAAGTGGTTCAGCGTCGGAATTGCGTCTCCTTTACCGTAGACCAAGTCTTTTTCATTACTTGTTCTACTTGGGATGACAAGTATTGTCCCAAAAGAGTCTTGGAACAGCTTCTGTGTTATGCATGATGACCGTGTTAGTAGGTGCAAGTCAGGATTATCGTATAATCCTGTCATTACATCAGTCAAAGAAAATGAGTACTCTAAATCATCTTTTATTAATTCATCGGCAAGTTGCCAATTACAACCTTCGTCCGATGATTCTTCATTGTCAGGATTGATTACAAGGGATACAATGTCATTTAAAATAAAATCGCCATCATAATCAAGCCTGGCTTCGGTATCAGCTTCCCCACCGCTGTCCATGCCATGGGCCGATGATTCAGTATCGGACTCGTTACCGTCAAGGAGAGAATCGGTGAAATAATTCTCCATCCCCTTAAACGGTTGTTTGTCTGTAACCACCATCTTGACTTCATTATTTGTGTCTACGTATTTGAGACATTATGAAGGTTATTATGGATCTAAGGTCGACCCAACAATAAGTTATAGGAAGTCTCAGCATCAATCACATAACATGTGACTTCAGACTTCAAATTCCCATCTGGCACTTCACTCAAATTTTACCAAATGGACGAGACCCACTGGTGTTAAATCCATAGATCACTGTGCTAGTTGATGCCAGCTCCCTGGCAGAAATTATGAGGCTGTACATGAGGCGTAGGGGCATGATACTCACAGCGGAACCCGGATCAACTTGGATCTGATTAACTTCACTGGAGCTAATGTACCCAGTGAAATACAGCGGCCTGTCATGCTTAGAATTCCTTGTCTGCATGTTCTCCTTGGTAAAGGTGATGCAGAGAAGGTGCTTGGTGGCCAGGTTGCATTGCTGGATGAAAGACTCTGGTTCCTTGAGAGTGGCTTGATCTGAGTAAGGAAGATTTCAGAATCAACTAGGGCTTCTTGAAGGGCCTCCCGGGTCTCCTTTGATAACCGCAACAACTCATAGAGTGTGATCCTCGCCGGGATGTTAGCCAGTTGAGCCATCACATTGAAGCAATACAGGGAGTTCGAGCTTCCCGGTTTGTCTCCTCCAATCGGGTGATTGAATCGAGACTACTTTGGGAGCTAAACCTGCTGGGGTTGCTTCTCCTTTGTTTTGGCCGCATCCTCTTTGGCAGCTACCTATTGTTGTGCCTTTTCCGTATGGGTGAGGGGAGTTATCGGCACCCCCAGCTCTGTTAATGTCTTGGCGTTCGGGTCAGGAGCCTCAGGTTACTTGTACCTCTACTCATGCCCGCTCCTAGTGGCAAAGGCTTCAGGATGCTCCTTAGAAAGTTAGAATGTCACCATCCGCTCGTCGTCCCCCTCTAGGATTGCTGAAGTAGCATGGCATAGTTTCCCCTTTCTTTTGAATTTCTTCCCAGATGAAGAGGCCGCCTATTGATCATCTTCAAGCAAGTCTGGGTGGACCCACAGAACTTCGTCATTCGGGGCTGTATGTGGCACGAGCCCTTTTTGACATTGTTAATGTGGGTCATCATTCACCGTCTTCATTGCCACATTTACCACATGCTCTGGTTCAAACCAAGTCAAAGGTACCGATCCAAAACTGATGGACACCGCATTTGCTCCGACCTTCTTTTCCTTAGACGGCTTCATCGTAATGACTCCCACATTGATCACAGCCTGGATTTTATTCTTGATGCCGTAACACGACTTGGTGGGGTGGTGAACCGCCCTGTGGCAGGTGCAGTACCTCAGATCGTTGGTTCTCTTCGGTTCCTCTTGATTCTAGATCAGAGGGAGCTTGATCTTATTATTTTCCAGAAGATACTTGAAGAGACCGAGAATCTCGTCGTCCCTGAAGGAATAGAACTTCGAGAATTTCAGTTCTGAGGCCTTCTGCTTCTGCGGCCCTTGTTGCCACTGCAACTGCTGTGGTGCTCGCTGCTGTGGATGCTGCTAGGGTTGCAGCTGGAACGTCTGTTTTGCAACTGCCCTTCTTGATTGCTCCTTGCCTTTGCCACGTGGGACGAAGTTGCATTTTGGAGCTTCTACCGCCAGCTGGCCTCTTTCTGCCTTTTTCCTCTTAAGAAACCGTTTAGCTTGCTCCCCGCGCACTTTTAGATCCTTCCATGTAGTGGAGGGAACTGTTCCCATTGTCTCAAGCACATACAACGATAAGTTGTTGTGACAAGTCTGGAGAATAAACTCCTCAGTTATCGGGTCACGACAGTTCATCGCCTTGTTGCAGAACCACTTGACGAACGTGTTAACTGCCTCCCCCATCCTTTTGCTTCTCGTCCAACAATATCCCGATAGATATTTCAGTATCATCGTCAAAGAAGTTCAAGAGGAACATGGACTCTATGTTATCCCAGCTGGTAACACTACCCGATTTGGGACGGCGGTACCAATCGAAGGCAGCTTCACGAAGGGTGCCAACGAATGACCTAACCATCAAGGGCTCATTTCTAGAGATTACTCCCCATTGAGATTTAAAACAAATTAGGTACTGAGTAGGGGACCCCTTTCCGTCAAATGGCGTGAAGTTAATCAGACTGAACTTCGACGGATATGGGATCGACTCCCATTCCCTAGGGTACAGACACAGTATCCCCATCTTCTTGACTTCTTGAGCAGAGATCGTTGTGTTGATCTTACTCTCGAGATCTTTGATTTTCTCATTTTTTGGGATGCCATTGCCATTGGCATTCTCCTGGGTACCCCCAACGTTTCATCCTTCAGGGGGCTGTCTGGCCCGTGGTCCTCTTCCCTGTCTGTGTCGCTGTCAATTTGATTAACATTGTTGCGATGACTTGATTCTCCCTGGTAGTTTGCTAGTGCCTGGATTTGCTGGTCATGCATTTCTCTCATCTGCTGCATGGCCATCTCCATCTCGAACTTAAAGTTCTCCTTTTGCTTAGCCATAGCCTCTTCAAGTATCTTGGTCACTTGTTCGGCACTGATCATGAGGGCTTCTCGGGATTGTCCCTCACTGGAAACTGTGTTTTTAGAAGCCATCGCAGAGCCAGCATCCGACACTTCATCCTCTGACAGTAGCCCCTATAGGATCTTGTCATAATTGGATCGCTGAATGGTTCCGGTCTGCAGTCGAGTAATCCGGTCAGATGGTCGGGGACTGGGACGATTCGACGTACCTCCGCTCGTCATCTTGTTGGTGACTCTCAACAATTCGTCACTTTGAGCCACTCACTTTCTCTTACAGAAACATCTTGTTTTGGGCTTTGGCATTCTGTCACCAAGTCTGTCAAAGACAGACACTCACTCTAGAGTCGCTTTGTTGCAATTGCACTCCGACAATACTGCATTGATTAGCCTGGAATAGGGCCAATGCGCAGGCTTCTTGGGAGAACTCCTCTTCTGAGATTTTTTCCTACCCCCAGCACGACAGTACAACTCATCGGCGTGAATGCCGGAGCAACCTATCATATGTTGCCACGACTTCTCGAGTATAACGTCATCATCGTCAGGCGAAAACATCTCCTCTGAGGATGGACTGTTTTATCAAAGCTGCCAAAAGTGACTCGCCTTGACATTCGCCTATGTGGGCGTGAAGCCTCGGCGGAGTCCCGGACTTTGATTCTCAGTCCAGTTGGTGGAGCTACAGGAGTCTTGTTGCCTTCGTTGAGGTGGATGTGACCTCCTGCATTTGGTGTGACCCGTGATTTCCTCAACAGACCCAAGCGTTCCTTGATGGTTAACCTATTAGTTGTAGTAGGAATCGGCTTCGCCGAAGGTTCAGATGTGGACGCTGAAGGTGGTCTCGGTGCCAAGGCAACTTGAGTTGGGGCGCCGGTGGACTTCGGCCTCGGCGCCGGGGCAGTTGGTGTTGGGGTGCTGACAGATTTTAGCATTGGCGCTGGGGCAGGAGCTGTAGTGCCGGAAGACTTAGGCCTCCAGACCTGGTGGGTTGTTGGCAGCTTCGTGGCCACCTCCTGCTTCTTCAGTTAGTGGGCATGTTGCACCAAAGCCCGTGCCTGTGCAATGAGTGCGTGGCTCTTCCGGATGCGCTCCTGAAATGTTGAGCAGTTCTATTTGACTCGAGCCCACTCGTTTGCTGACGGTTTGAAGGGGCCGTCAATCACCTAACACTGGAGCCTCTGCTATAACCTGGATCTTAGATCCGCTTTGTAGTGGATCTCATCTGTGGATTGCATCGCCTTGGCGAATTGAAGAGCTATGCTTTGGCAACGTCGTTGCCGTGCTCACTTGGAGAGTGCGGGCACGCCATCAGCGATCATCTCAGGCACCATGGGAACTTGAGTTGCAGGCACCGAGGGAGTTTTACCGCTACCTGTGGCTTCGGCGGCAGCAGGGTTAGAATCGTCTTCTTGGGACTCTACATCTGAGGCCCAACGGATCTTTCTTGCAGTAGAGATCCTTTTGGAATGACGGGGAGAGGCAGATCTAGATGAGGAGGAGAGGTACTCCTCAAATTTCAGCTGGTCGAACTCGTACTCGACCTCTTCCTCTACCAGGATCGGGATCCGCGGCTACAACACTATGACCTCAGATCTGAGGCCGTTGACTCCCACTGTGGTCGCCAGCTTGTTCATGGGGAAAGTTATGTCGATTATCATTGCAAATAAATCCGTTACAAATTTACTTTTTACAACGAAATTCAAATAAAAATCGCCTTTTTATAAGACTTACAACGAAAACTGAAAAAGATCACAACCTTTCTACCCTCTTTGAACAAACGCGGGATTCATTTATCAGATCCTCGCTTGCGTGGGTGTCTTTACCTGTGCTGGGGACTCTATTCCGTCCATGGACTACCGTGTGATTCGATCTGAGATGTTTATTTCACAAAGGAAATAAAACACTAACAAGGATCAACTCACGAAGGAGATGATCATCGGAGTGGGTGAAATTGACAAAGCGAAGTCACGCACTGACCCTAGGATTAAGATGAAGCTTAATCCAGAGGGTGAGATCGTAGATCTGACCTGGACTCTTCTCCTCACCGTGTAGATCTGAGTCAGAAGATGTTCGTCGCTTGCACGAGATCTAGATCTGGCTTTTTTGATTTTGCAGACACTCAGATCAGCGCAAAAGCTCTCAGAAATCTCGCCTGGAGGTTCAAAATTTCTAACCAAAACAACTAAGACCCCCCTCTATTTATAGGAGAGAGGGGGGAGGTGTTGGGCCAGACACATTGGTTCTCAGCCTTGGCTGAAACACTGTTTTGGTCCTATATTGATGTTTTCTGGTGTTTTTCTGGTGTCATTTTCTTTGGATCGTGTTGCCGTCATGTCGAGTCCGCATCCGATTGATTTTCTTGCGGACTTGGAACTCGATCGGTTCAATCCTGTCAACAGGTTAAGTTCGGCGATCTCATCAACTTGTGAGTCTAGTGATTTGTCCGATCTCGATCCATCCGGTGACGTCGAACCCAATTCTAGTTGATCGTCTCATTTGATTCCAGAGTTTGATTGGCATAGTTCCGTCGACGCTTGAGTCTGGTTGATTCCGTCTCGTCGACGTTCGAGTCTGGTTGACTCGCATTGTCGAAACTCGCTGATCTGAAGCTTCGTCATTAGATTTATTCCACGATACGTTGCTTCGTTGACTTGTACGCATTGCCGACTCACTTCATGTGTTCGTCGACCCGCTTTATGCATTTTGCGGCGCTGTTATGTCGTCAGCGGTTCTTGGCCGCAGCGTCAGATGGGTCGTCGATTGTCAACCCACCACCACAAGCATTGTTCGGGTACTGATAAGCATTTTTCAACACCTACAATGATGCCTGTCAAAAGGCATTCGAGGATATCAAAGCATATCTAGCGAGTCCTCCTGTTCTCGTTGCACCGCAGTCGGGCAAACCGTTCTTGATTTACACCAAGGCGATGAACTATTTGTTAAGCGCTTTACTCGTGCAAGATGATGACAGCGGTCATGAACAGGCAGTGTATTACCTGAGCCAGACTTTAGTTGGTGCTAAATCCCGCTATCTAATGATTGAGAAACAGTACCTTGCATTGGTGTTTGTGATTCAGGAGATGCGGCACTACTTAGTTGGACAGATGATTTATGTTATCTCCAACGTAAATGCAGTCTGGATATTCATGACGCAACCAGCCTCCATGAGTCAGCATTTGGCAAAATGGGCCTTGCACTTGTCTCAATACGACTTACACTTCAAGCAATAGAAGTCAGTCAAGGGACATGCAATTCGTGATCTCTTAGCAACTAACCCAACGGCAGATGTAGCTGAATTATAAGATGACTTACCAGATGAAACCCACGAGATCAACACTACATCACATCAGTGAATATGGCGATTATACTTTGACAGAGCTTCTTGAGCAACCAATGTGGCAAGTACTCCTAGATGTTCTAAGATTTCTTCTAGAGTTAGAGTTGTCTTAGTTTCCCCGTGAAATCATGTGATGCCTCGGGCTTACTCGCTAACCGAGCTGTGCTCCAATAATGTGGTTGAATACAACGCGTTACTTATTAGACTCAGTTTCGCCATAGAGCTCAGGGTTGAATATCTCGAATCCTTTGGGGATTCCCAACTCATAGTCAGATAGACCTGTGGCGACTACGAAGTCAAGAATTCAGATTTGATTCCGTATCACTAGGTGGCCGTTGAGAAGGAAGACTCGTTTAAAGAATTTTTCATCTAGTATATTTCGCGCCTCCAGAACGTATACGCAAATGCATTAGCAGCGTTGGCAGTATCGTTAGCGCAACCTCCTGAGACTGAACAATTAGTCACTGTGAGAACGCACCAACTATTTGTGCCGATATATGATGAGGAGGAGGAGGATGACAAAGGGGTGATCATCAAAGAGGTGTGCACAACCCAAGTCGAACCGGAGCCTCAGGATTAGCATTTCCCTATAATTGACTATGTCCTATATGGTATTTTGCCAAACGACGTAACAGATCGGGAATTAATCTGACGAAGAGCGTCAAGGTTCTTTTATGATGCAGAGACCCAGACATTATATTTGTAGACGTTGAAAAATGCTTAGCAGTACCCGAACGAGACTCGTGGCGGTAGGTTGACAATCAACAATCCATCCGACGCTGCGACCAAGAACCGCTGACGATGTAACTACGCCACAAAAATGCATAAAGCAACGCGTGAAGTGAGTCGGCAAGGCGTGCAAGTCAACGAAGCGACG
The DNA here is from genome assembly GCA_037177215.1 of Asparagus racemosus. Taxonomy (NCBI): domain Eukaryota; kingdom Viridiplantae; phylum Streptophyta; class Magnoliopsida; order Asparagales; family Asparagaceae; genus Asparagus; species Asparagus racemosus. The sequence goes on from JBAKGM010044360.1 coordinate 11,231, forward strand.
AATCATGGAATAAATCAACGACAATGCTTCAAATCAGCGAGTTTCAATAAGGCGAGTTGACTGGACTCGAACGTCGACAAGACAAAATTAACCGGACCGATCGAGTCCGGAGTCAACAAGGAAATCAATCGGACACGGACTCGACACGACGGTAAAAATGATGCCTGAAAAAACACCAGAAAACACTAGAAAAAGGACCAAATAGTGTCTCAGCCTGGCCGAGACACCAAGGTGTCTTCGGCCCACAACTCCCCCCCTCTTGCCTATCCTGGTTGGAATTTTTGCACACTGAGGCGAGATCCATGCGAGCTTTTGCACAGGTCCGAACGTTTCCGAAGAAGAAAACTTAGATTCAGATCCCATGCGAGCGAAGAATGCCTTTCGCTTCAGATCTACATGACGAGGAGGAAAATAAAGACCAGATCTACGTCGATCCAATTCAGATTTACGGTTCTACCCTCTAAATTAAGCTTCGTCTTAATCTCAGGGTCTAGTGTGTGACTTCACTCCGTCGATTTCACCCACTCCGGTGATAATCTCCTTCGTGAGTTGATCCCTGTTGGTGTTTATTTCCTTTATGAAATAATCACCTCAGATCTGTAGATCTAGTATCTAGATCAGATTACGTGGTGGTCCACGTATGGAACAGAGTCCCCGGCACAGGTAAAGGCACCCACACAAGCGAGGATCCGATAAACGGATCTCGCGTTTGTTCAAAAATGGTGTAAAGTTGTGATCTTTTTTAGTTTTTATTGTAAGCCTTATAAAAAGGTGATTTTTATTTGCATTTCATTGTAAAAAATAAATTTGTAACAGATTCATTTGTAATGACAATCGAAACAACTTTCCCCGTGAACAAGCTGGTGACCATAGTGGGAGCCAATGGTCTCAAATCTGGGATCGGTGTGTCGCAGCCGCGGATATAGATACTGGTCGAGGAAGAGGTCGAATTTGTGTTCAACTAGCTGAAATTCGAGGAATACCTCTCATCGTCATCCAGATCTGCCTCTCCCCGTCATTCTAGAAGGATCTCCGCTACAACAAAGATCCGTTGGACCTCAGATGTAGAGTTCCAAGAGGACGATTCTGACACCTGAGATGACCACCGATGGCGTGCCCACACTCTCCAAGAGAGCCCAGCAACAACGACGACAAAGCATGGTGTGTAAATTCGCCAAGGCCCCCAGTCAATGGATGGAACTGCTACGAGGCGGATCTAAGATCCAGGTTGACACAGAGGCTTCAACCTCAGACTGTGAGCAGCCCCACGAAGTTGTCAACAAACAAATGGGTCTGAGTTAAGAGGAACCATTCTACGCTTCAGGAGTGTATCTGGAGGTGACGCACACTCCTCGCGTAGGCACGGGCTTTGGTGCAACAAGCCTGCTAATTGAAGAAGGAAGAGGTGGCCACAAAGCCGCCGACTATTCACCTACTTTAGAGGTCGAAATTAGGTGTCCCAACTCCTATCTCCACAACGCCAACGCCAAAGGCTGCCGGCACCCTGACTTCAGCTGCCTCGGCACCTAAGCCGAAGTCCGCTGGCACCCCAGTACCATCTGCCCTGGCACCGAAGCCAAAGTCTGCTGGCACCTCAATGCAAGTTGCCTCAGTGCCGAGGCCACCTCCGGCATCCACATCCAAACTCCTGACGAAACTGGTTCCTACCAAGCCAGCAAGTGCAGAGCACCTTAGCCCGTCGCAAGATGGTCAAGGTAGAATTACAATCAAACAATGCCTGGGTTTGTTGAGAAAATCATGGGTCAGTCGTGATGCAGGAGGTCGCACCCACCTCAATGAAGGCCACAAAACCCATGCAGCTCCATCAACCGGACTGAGGATCGAAGTCTGACAGTCCGCCGAGACTTCACGCACCCACAGGTGAATGTCAAGGTGAGTCACTTTTGGCAGCTTTGATAAAGCAGTCCGTCCTCAGAAGGAGATATTTTCATCTGATGACGATGATGTTATACCTGAGAAGTTGTGCCAACACACGATCGGTTGCTCAGGCATTCATGCTGATGAGTTGTACTTTTGTGCTAGGGGTATGAACAGATCCCGAAAGAGGAGTTCCCCTAAGAAGCCTACACATTGCCCCTATTCCAGACTAATCTAGGTAGTGCTATCGGAGTGTAGCTGCAACAAAGCAACTCCAGATAGGATATCGGTCTTCGACAGACTTGGTGGCAGACTGCCGAAGCCCAGGTCAAGATGCTTCTGTAGAAGAAGCTCGATGCCTCAAAGTGATGAATTGTCGAGAGTCACCAACAATATGACAAGCAGAGGGGCATCGACTCGTACCGGTCCCCGATCATCCAACCAGCTTACTCAGTTGTGCACTGGGACGATCCGACATTCCAACTACGACAAAATCCTGACGGGGTAGCTGTCTGATGACGAAGTGTCAGATGCTGGCTCTGCAATGGCTTCTGACAACACAGTTTCTAGTGAGGGACGACCTCGGGAAGCCCTCATGATCAGTGCTGAGCAGGTGGCCAAGATGCTCGAAGAAGCGATGGCCAAACAGAAGGAGAACTTCATGTTCGAAATGGAGATGGCCATGCAGTAGATGCGAGAAATACATGACCAGCAAATCGCAGCACTGACAAACCACCAGGGTGAAACCAGTTGTTACAATAACATTAATCAAATTGACAGTGACACAGATGGGGAGGAAGACCATGGCGCTAGATAACCCCCTGAAGAGCAAAATGCTGGGGATAGCTAGAAGAATGCCAGCGGCAATATCGCTGGTCCAGAAAATGAAAAGATAAAAGACCTCGAGAGTAAGATCAATACGTTGATCTCCGCTCAAGAGGTGAAGAAAGCGGGCATACCATGTCTGTACCCGAGAGAGTGGGAGTCGATCCCATATCCATCAAAGTTCAGCTTGATTAACTTCACGCCGTTCAACGGGAAGGGGTCCCCCACCCAACATTTGATCTACTTCAAGTCTCACTTGGGGGTGATTTCTAGAAATGAGTCCTTGATGGTTTGGTCATTCGTTGGCACTCTTCGAGGAGCTGCCGTTGATTGGTACCGCCGTCTCAAACCAGGGAGCGTTACCAGCTAGGATGATATAGAATCCATGTTCCTTGCGAACTTCTTCGATGATGATACTGAAATATCCATCGGGACGTTGTTGGATGAGAAGCAGAAAGACGGAGAAACTGTGGATACCTTTGTCAAGTGGTTCCAAAACAATGCGATGAACTGCCGGGATCTGATAACTGAGGAGTTCATCCTCCAAACCTGCCATAACAACCTTTCATTGTATGTTCTTGAAGCAATGGGAACAGCACCGTCCAAGACTTGGAAGGACCTGAAAGTGCGCGGTGAGCAAGCCGAGTGATTCCTTTAGAGGAAAAGGGCTGAAAGAGGCCAGCAAGTGGCATATCCGCACAAATAGAATTTCACTCCACGCGGTAAAGCGAAGGCACAAGCGAAAGCTGTGGACGCAGACCAAAGCGTCCAACAGCGATCGACGCAACAGCTGCAGAAGCAGAAGACTTCCAAACTAAGATTCTCCAAAGTCTATTTCTTCAAGGAAGACGAGGTTTCTGGTATTTTCCAATACGTCCCAGAGAATAACAAGATCAAGCTGCCTCCGATCTAAAATCAAGAGGAAGCACAGAGCACCACAGATTCAAAGTACTGTGTGTACTGCAGGGCGGTTGACCACCCCACAAAGTCGTGCTATAGTCTTAAGGATAAAATCCAGGCCTTGATCGATGTAGCGGTCATTACCCTAAAATCATCTGAATGAAAGTTTTTGTAACCCGATTGGCAAGTACTCCTAGATGTTCTAAGATTTCTTTCGAAGTTGTCTTAGTTTTTCCTAGGGAAGCATGTGATGCCTCGGGTTTGCTCTCTAACTGAGCCGTGCTCCGATAATGTAGCCAAATACAGCGCATTGCTTATTGGATTCAGTTTCACCAAAGAGCTGGGGGTCAAATATCTTGAAGCATTCACGGATTCACAGCTCAGTCAAACAGATCTGTGGGGACTATGAAGTCAGAAATCTAAATTTGATCCCATATCACCAGGCAGCTGTTGAGATGGCGAACTCGTTTGAAGAGTTTTTTTTTCATCGAGTACGTTCCGCGCCTCCAGAACACATACGCGAATGCGTTAGCGGTATTAGCAGTATTGTTAGCGCAACCTTCTGAGACTGAACAACTAGTCACGGTGAGAACTCATCAACTATTCGTGTCAATATATGATGAGGTAGAGGAAGATAAGGGGGTGGTTACCAAAGAAGTATACACGACCCAAGTCAGAATGTCGAGGGCTTTCAACTGAAAAGTACGACACAGGAGTTTCAAGGAAGGAGATCTAGTCCTCGCTGCTCGATGACCGATAATTCTTGACTCCAAAGGTAAATTTAAACCCAAATAGGAGGGACCGTTCGTTATAGAGATAGTCTATTCAAACGGTGCATATCGCCTGATTACTCAGAATGGCGACAGACAATTAATACTGATAAATGGGAAGTTACTGAAGAAATACTATCCTTAGTATATTCAGGATAATCCATTTCAACGGGAAGTTTCTCGTGGGATATTAATAACCCTGAATTTATCCTCCACCACAAATTTCCTCATTGATCAAATTCATTGACAGTGGGTCCACAAAAAGTTTCTGGTCCAAGCTACCACAATCTCCTCTTGATTCCTTCCATGAACAAGAGGTCCACTTAAAATTCCCTTCACGATGGAGATAGAATAAAAAATTCTTCTTCTCTAAGCGTAGGACCCCCTTCGTGATAAACGGAAGGGCTCCATCCTTTCCTCTTCGGTCACGCCTCCCCAAGGTTAGGGCTAAAGTAGACTTTTCATCTCGATAAATGAGAAACTCACTCCAGATCAGGTCGTGCTGACTGAAGGTCACCGAAATCTTTCTGATTCTTAGAGTGGAGACCCTACTCTCAGTTTCACCCCTTTTCCAAGTAGTGTCGACTGAAGGTATGCGCTGGGATTTTCAGATCAGGTCTTCTGACTGAAGGTTGCCTGAATCTTTTTGATTCTCAAAATGGAGACCCCACTCTTGGTTTCACCCCTCTCCTAGGTAGCGGCGACTGAAGGTATGCACCGGGATTTTCAAATCAGGTCATCCAACTGAAGGTTGCCTGAATCTTTTTGGTTCTCAGAGTGGAGAGCCCACTCTTAGTTCCATCCTTCCTCAGGTAGCGCCGACTAAAGGTATGCTCCGAGATTTTCAGATTAAGTCATCCGACTGAAGGTCGCCTGAATCTTTTCAGTTCTCAGAGTGGAGATCCCACTCATAGTTCCATCTTTTTCTGAGGTAGTGCTGACTGAAGGTATGCGCCGAGATTTTCAGATCAGGTCGTCTGACTGAAGGTCGCCTGAATCTTTTCAGTTCTTGAAGTAGAGATCTCACTCTTGGTTCTATCCTCCTCCCAGGTAGCATCGACTTAAGGTATGCACTGGGATTTTTAGATCAGGTCATCTGACTGAAGGTCGCCTGAATCTTTTCAGTTCTCAGAGTGAAGAGCCCACTCTTAGTTCCATCCTTCTCCCAGGTAGCGCCAACTAAAGGTATGCGTCGGGATTTCAGATTAAGTCGTCCGACTGAAGGTCACCTGAATCTTTTCAGTTCTCAGAGTAGAGATCCCACTCTTAGTTCCATCCCTCTCCTAGGTAGCGCCAGCTAAAGGTATGCCTGGGATTTTCAAATCAGGTTTTCTGACTAAAGGTTGCTTGAATCTTTCTGATTCTCGGAGTGGAGACCCACTCTTAGATTCACCCATCTCTCAGGTAGTGCCAACTGAAGGTATGTGCCGGGATTTTCAGATCAGGCTTTCTGACTGAAGGTTGCCTGAATCTTTTTGATTCTCATAGTGGAGACCCCACTCTTGGTTTCGCCCCTCTCCCAGGTAGCGCCGACTGAATGTTTGCGCCGGGTTTTTCAGATCAGGTTTTCTGGCTAAAAGTTGCCTGAATCTTTCCGATTCTCAGAGTGGAGACCCCACTCTTAGTTTCACCCCTCTCCCAGGTAGCGCCAATTGAAGGTATGCTCTAGAATTTTTAGATTAGGTTTTTCGACTGAAAGTTGCCTGAAACTTTTCGATTCTCGGAGTGGAGATCCCACCCTTAGTTTTACCTCTCAAGATTCTCGAAGTGGAGATCCCACTTTTAGTTTCTTTCACACTAGAGACAGGGTAAAACCCCTTCCTTTCCAACACTCGGAGATAGGAGATAAGATCCTCCTTCCTCTCCACCAGCAAGAGATAGGATACAAAACCTTCCTCTCTTGTTTCGAGTT
>JBAKGM010044452.1:0-17496 GCA_037177215.1 Asparagus racemosus
GAAGCTCAAACTGCAATGTCTGAGAAATTGAAGCTCTCGAAACAAAAGCTTGCCAAAGTGGAGGAAGAGGCTGCGAAAACTCAAAACGCCAATGAGATCTCTCTCAGGGCCGAGCTGCAGGAGGAGTTCCTACAAGCTTACCAACTGAATAAATTTTCCTCTTTTTGTCATTTATTATGATTCTTTTATTTCGTTTGAAATAATTAACCATAACATTCATAGGATTTTTGGCAAACTCTCAGCCATCAATGGATTTGATGAGCCTTTACCAACTACCGTTTGGATCGAGCTAGCACGCAGATTGTTTAAATCTATTCCACATGTAACGTTGTGCTAAAAGAATGAAACTCTCTTAGACTTGATATTATGATGTTGAATATATAGGCTTTGTCTTCTTTTACAGGTAAAAGATTAACTGGCGACGCGTGTTTGGTTTCGACTTTAGGGTTATTGGCCAACCCCCAGCCACTAACGGATTTGAGATGCCTTTACTGATTACCATTTGAATCGAGCTAGCGTGCAGAATATCTAAACCCGTTCCGCATGTAACGTTGTGCTAAAAGAATGAGACTCCTTTAGGCTTCATGCTACGATGTTGAATACGTAGACTTTATTTTTTACGGGTAAGAGACTAACCGACAACGCATGTTACGCGTAGACTTATCCCTTCTTAGGCTTCAGGATAAAATTTCTCAGAATTGAACTCTAGTGTCTTCTTCAATCAGAAAAAAAGACTAAACCGACAATGCGTGTTAGGCGTTGACTTATCCTTTCTTAGGTTTCAGGACAAAATACCCCAGACTTGAACTCTGGTGTCTTCTTCAATCGGAAAAAGACTAAATCGGCAACACGTGTGAGACGTTGACTTATCCCTACTTAGGATTCAGGATAAAATTCTCCAAATGTGTAATGCGTGGATTTTAGTGTTATTAATAACAACTCGTCACACGTTTGAATACATAGGCGTTTATTCTTTTTACGGTTAAGAACTAACCGGCAACGCGTGTTAGGCGTAGACTTATCCCTACTTAGGCTTCGGGATAAAATTCTCCCGACTCAGATTCGGGTATCTTCTTCAATCAGAGAAAAGACTAAACCGGCAATGTGTGTTAGGCGTTGGCTTATCCCTACTTAGGATGGGATAAATTTCCCCACACGTGTAAGGCGTGGATTTTGGTGTTATTAGTAACGACCCGCCACACTTTTGAATATTTAGGCGTTTATTCTTTTTACAGTTAAGAATTAATCGACAATGCGTGTTAAGCGTAGACTTATCTCTACTTAGGCTTCGGGATAAAATTCCCCTAAATCGAACTCTGGTGTCTTCTTCAATCGGTAAAAGACTAAACTGGCAACGCGTGTTAGGTATTGGCTTATCCCTACTTAGGCTTCGGGATAAAATTTCCCCCGACTTGGATTCTGGTGTCTTCTTCAATTTGAAAAAGACTAAATTGGCAACGCGTGTTAGGCGTTGACTTATCCCTACTTAGGATTCAAGATAAAATTCCCTACACGTGTAAGGCATGGATTTTGATGTTATTAATAACAACCCGCCACATGTTTGAATATGTAGGCATTTATTCTTTTTACGATTAAGAACTAACCGGCAATGTGTGTTAGGTGTAAACTTATCCCTAATTAGGCTTCAGGATAAAATTCCCCGGACTCAGATTCGGGTGTCTTCTTCCATCGGAGAAAAGACAAAACCGACAACGCGTGTTAGGCGTTGGCTTATCCCTACTTAGGATTCAGGATAAAATTCCCCAAGATGAATTTTGGATTGAAGGATTATAAAACATTAACGTGGGAAAGGAAGAATTTTATATTCTGTTTCTCAAGGGCGGAGAGGAAGGATTTTATATCCTATCTCTAGGTGCTGGAGAGGAAGAATTTTTTATTCTATCTCTAGAGTTGATGTGGAGAAAGGAAGAATTTTATATTCTGTTTCTCGATGGTGGAGAGGAAGGAGTTTTTATCCTGTCTCCAGGTGAAGATGAAACCAAAACAAGAGAGGAAGGAACTTATATCCTGTCTTTTGCTCTTGGAGAGGAAGAATTTTATATTCTATCTCCGAGACTGACGTGGGAAAGGAAGATTTTTATATTATGTTTCCTGATATAGGAGAGAAAAGATTTTATATCCTATGTCCAGCGTGAAAGAAACTAAAAGTGGGATCTCCACTTCAAGAATCTTGAGAGATGAAACTAAAAGTAGGATCTCCACTCTGAGAATCGAAAAGATTTAGATAACTTTCACTTTTATAGAACTCATTATCTAATCAGGAAATGGCTTTCTCATTTATCGAGATGAAATTTTAATTTAGCCTAACCCTAGGGAGGCATGACCGAAGAGGAAAGGATAGAGCCCTTCCGTTTATCACTTAGGAGGTCTAACACTTGGAGAGGAAGAATTGTTTATTCTATCTCTAGTGTGAAGGAAATTTTAAGTGAACCTCTTGTTCATGGAAGGAATCAAGAGGGGACTTTGGTGGATTACACCAGAAAGATTTTTTGTGGAATCACCATCAATGAATTTGATTAGTGAGGAAATTTACGATGGAGGACAAATTCAGGGTTATCCTCGAGGACAATGGGTGAAATATACTAAGGATAGTATTTTTTACGAACTTTCTATTTATCTGCATTAATTGTCTGTCAACATTCTGAGTAATTAGATGATACGCACTGTTCGAATAGACTGTGTCTATCACGAACGGTCCTTCCCATTTAGATTCAAATTTACCTTTCTTCTTAGAATCGAGAATTATTGGTCGTCGAGCAGCGAGGAGTAGATCTCCTTCCTTAAGGCTTCTCCGTCATACTCTCTTGTTGATAGCCCTCGACATTCTGGCTTGGTAGAATTCGACATGTTGTTGAGCTTCTAGGTGCTTTTCATCCAACATCTCAAGCTCTTTAAGGCGCCTTTGATGTTGTTCTTCTGTCGTCATCTCCGTTGCGAGGACAATACGAAGTGATGGGATTTGGACTTCTAATGGGAGTACGGCTTCACATCCATATACCAGAGAATATGAGGTAGCTCCGGTAGGCGTGCGTATCGTGGTGTGATATGCCCAGAGTGCTTCTCCTAATTTATCGTCCCAATCATGTTTATTGGTCTTCACGAGTTTCAACTAGATCTTAATGATTGTCTTGTTGAACTCCTCTGCCAATCTGGTTGTAGCGGGATTATAAGCTATTGACGAGACGTCTTGAATTTTAAATTTCTCGCAAAACCAGACGAAGGCATTGCTGACAAATTGAGGACCATTATCATGTATGATCCGTCTCGACACACTGTCTCGGTAGATGACGTGATGCTTGATGAACCTGATGACATTGTTCGTCTTCACTTCTTTAAGTGGGATTGCTTCACCCCACTTGGAGAAGTAGTCAGTAATCGCGAGAATGAACCAATCACCTTTAACCGACGTAGGAAAAATAGGACCTACAATGTCCATTCCCCATGTCTCGAACAGCCAGGATGTAGCCGAAGGATGCAAATGCTCTGGAGGTTGATGCATGTAGTTCACGTGAATTTGACATGCGTGACACTTTCGAGCGTACTCGATTGTGTCATTGATCATTTTTGGCCAGAAGTATCACATCTTCATAATATGATCATAAAGTTTGGGACCAAGCTGATGTGTGCCACATTCTCCTCCATGTGCTTCCTTAAGGACTTCTTCTGCTTCCTTGTTTGAAAGGCACCGGTGCAACAAGCCATCATACCTGCAACGATATAACGTCTGAGTTTTTGCATCATAGAAGAACCTCAGCGCCCTTCGTCGGATCGACTCCCTCCCCTTCGCGTCCTCTAGAAAAATACCATATAGGACGTAGTCAATTATGGGGAAATGCCAATCTCGGGGTTCCAATTTGGCTGGGGTTGTGTACACCTCTTTTAGTAACCACCCCCTTATCTTCCTCCTTCTCCTCATATATCGACACAAATAACTGATGAGTTTTCACCGTGACTAGCTATTCAGTCTCAGGAGGCTGCGCTAACGATACTGCTAACGCCGCTAATGCATCCGCGTAAGTGTTCTAGAGGCGTGGAATATACTTGATGAAAAATTCTTCAAACGAGTCTGCCATCTCAACGGCCACCCGATGATACAAAATTAGATCTAAATTCCTGACTTCATAGTCCCCATGAATCAGCCTGACTATGAGCTGAGAATCTCCAAATGCTTCAAGATATCCGACCTAGCTCCTTGGCAAAACTGAGTCTAATAAGTAACACGTTATATTCAGCCACATTATTGGAGCACGGCTCAGTTATCGAGTAATCCCGAGGCATGACATGCTTCCCCAGGGAAACTAAGACAACTCCAACTCCGGCGGAAATCTTAGAACATCCAGGGGTGCTTGCCATATTAGTTACTCAAGATACTTTGTCAAAGTACAATCGCTATATTTGTTGATACGATGTAGTGCTGACTTCATGAGCTTCATCTGGCATATCGTCATATAACTCAGCTGCATCTGTCATTGTGTTAGTTATCAGGAGATCGCAAATTGCCTGCCCCTTGACTGACTTTTGCTGCTTGAAGTGCAAGTCGTATTGAGACAAAAGCAAGGCCCATTTTCCTAAGCGCCAACTCATGAAGGCAAGTTGCGTTATGAATATCCGGACTGGATTTATGTTAGAGATAATATAAATCGTCTGTCTGACTAGGTAGTGCCGCATCTTTTGAATAGCGAACACCAACGCAAGGCACTACTTATTGATCATCGGATAGCAGGATTCAGCACCTACTAAAGTTGGGCTCAGGTAATACACTGCCTGTTCGTGACCGCTGTCATCGTCTTGCATGAGTAAAGTGCTTAACGAATGGTTTGTCACCTTGGTGTAAATAAAAAATGATTTACCCAACTGTGGTGTAACAAGAACAAGAGGATTCACTAGATATGCTGTGATATCCTCGAATGCCTTCTGACAAGTGTCGTCCCAAACAAATGATACACCTTTCTTGGCTAGCTTGGAGAATAGCTTACATTTTTTAGAGAGGTTCGATATGAATCGCCGGATATAAGCCAATCGCCCCTGTAACCCTCTAAGTTCTCTTAGATTCTTTGGGGGTTGCAGTTATTGTATCGCTTTCACTTTATCAAGGTCAACATGAATACCCTTATTAGTGACATTGAATCTAAGGAATTTGCCACTAGACATTCCAAGGAAGGACTTGGCAGGGTTCATCTGCAACTGATGAGCTCGCATGAGGTCGAACACTGTCCTCAGGTCTTTGATGTGGTCATTTTTGTTGCGGCTCTTCACGGCCAAGTCATCGATGCAGCACTTGATCGTTTTCTAGAGGTGCTCCTAGAAAATCTTTGTCATCGCTCGCTGGTATGTGGTGCCTGCATTCTTCAGGCCGAATGACATGACTGTGTAACAGAAGATGCCGAGGGGAGTCTACGTGTGTCTTGCATTATCCGGATGCATCTTGATTTGATTATAACTCGAAAAACTATCCATGAAGGACATTCTCTCGAATCTACACGTATTGTCGATGATGACATCGGTGATTAGAAGAGGAAAGTCATCTTTTGGGCATGCAGCGTTCAGGTCTCTGTAATCGACGCAGATTCTGATCGTCCCATTCTTCTTCGAGACCGGGACGATGTTTGCCACCCACTCCGGATGCTGTATTTCCTTGATGAATCTCGATTCTATAAGCTTCTTTACTTCCGCAAAGATTGCCCCTATAATCTGCATGTGAAACCGTCTTTGCTGTTGCTTGAAGGGTTTGACATCCACTTTGATGTTGAGAGGGGTCGAGTCCTGGCATGTCCTCGTAACTCCAAGCGAAGACGTCAATATATTTCCTGACGAGAGCGATCAACTCTTCTTTCTCCTCTAAGGGAAGGCTATTGCTGATGAATATGGGCTTAGGATGTGCCTTGTCACCCATATTGACCTAGACCACTTCATCCTCGGTGGGGGGTCTCTTTGCTCGAATCGGTCCCCATGCTGCATATTGCAGTGATGAACCCACGGGTCTTCCCATGTTGGTATCTCCTTATCGTCCTCCATCGTGGTGGGGTCGGCTATAGTCATATTCAACATCAGGCCTTTTAACGCTTCACCGATGCTGATGTTAGAATCTTAGGCAGAGGAGTCAGATGAATGTCCATCTCCCGCATCGGGTAATTGGTTATCAATCAACCAAGAGTATTCATCTTTTGAGGAGGATACATATCACAACCCTCTCCTAAATGCGTAGTAATTATCAGGCTTCCCTCTTGGGACATGTGCAGTTTTGGGTGGGACTTGATGACCTCGTCCGAAACAAAGACCTTCCCCTCGCGCGAAGTCGTACCCTCATTTTTTCATGAGGTTCTGCTCCTCCAGACTGTATCTGAACAGATGGGGACTAGGCTCGTTGTCGTTAACGTCTTCCCTCAAGAAGTGGTCCGGTGTTGGAATCGCATCTCCTTTACTATAGACCAAGTCTTTTTGGTCACTTGTCCTATCCAGGATGACGAGTGTTGTCTCGAAAGAGTCTCAGAACCGCTTCTGCGTTATACAAGATGACCAAGTCAGTAAGTGCAACTCAGGGTCATCGTATATTTCTATCATCATGTGAGCAAGAGACAATGAGTACTCTAAGTCATCATTTATTGCTTTGTCGGCAAGTTGCCAATTACAACTTACATCCGATGATTCTTCACTATCAAGATTGGTTACAACGGATACAATGTCATTTATAACAAAACCACCATCGTAATCAAGCCCAGCTTCGGTGCTGGCTTCTTCGCTGCTGTCCGTGCCTTGGACTGATGATTTAGTATCAGACTCACCACCATAAAGGAGGGAGTCAGTTAAGTAGTTCTCCAATCCCTTAAACGGTTGCTTATCCGTGACCACCGTCTTGACTTCATTATTTGTGTCTACATATTTCAGACACTGATAAAGAGTAGAGGGGACTATAACATTATTATGGATCCATGACCAACCCAACAATAAATTACAGGAAGTCTCTGCGTCAATCACATAGCATGTGACTTCAAACTTCAAATCTCCCATTTAGCACTTAACTCAGATTTTAATAAGCGATCGAGACCTGTTAGTGTTAAATCTATAAATTATTGTGCCTATTGATGCCGGCTTACTGGCAGGGATCCCGAGGCTGTACATTAGGCAGAGGGCATGATACTCATAGCGGAGCTTAGATCAACTTGGATCCGGTTAACTTCACTAGAGCTAATGTAACTGGTAAAGTATAGGGCCTGTCATGCCTCGAGTTCTTCATCTGCATATCTTCCTGGGTAAAGGTGATGCAGGAAAAGTGCTTGGTAGCGAGTTTACACTGTTGGACAGAAGATTCTAGGCCTTCGGGACTTGGCTTGATCTGAGTGAGGAAGACCTCAGAGTCGGCCAGGGCTTCCTGAAGGGCCTCTCTGGTCTCTTTCGACAACTGTAGCAGTTCATAAAGCATTATTCTCACTGAGATATTAGCCAATTGGGCCATGACATCGAAACGGTATGGGGAGCTCGAACTTCCTGGTTTGTCTCTTCCAATTAGGCGATTGAATCGAGACTGCTTTAGGAGTTGAACCTCCTAAGGTTGCTTCTGTTTTGATTTGGCTGTGTCCTCCTTGGTAGTCGCTTACTGTTGCGATTTTTCAGCACGCGTAGGGGGAGTTATCGCCACTCCTAGCTTCGTCAATGTTTTAGCATTTGGGTCAGGAGCTTCGAGATACTTGTAATTGTACTCGTGTCCTCTCCTAGTGGCAAAGACTTCAGGTTCCTCTTCAGAGAGCTGGAATGTCACCATTCGTTCTTCATCCTTCTCCAGTATTGCTGAAGTGGCATGGTATAGTTTCCCCCTTCCTCTTTGATTTCTTTCCAGATGAAGAGGCCGCCCACTGATCATCTTTAAGCAGGTCAGGATGGACCCAAAGAATCTCACCATTTGAGGTGGTGTGCGGCACAAGCCCCTTTTCGCATTGCCCGTGAGGATCATCATTCACTAGTTTCACCCCCGCTTTAACGACGGGCTTTGGTTGAAACCACATTAACGCCATCGATCTGAAGTTGATGGACGCTGCGCTCACCCCCACTTTCTTCTCTTTGGCCGACTTCAGGGTAATGACCCCCACATCAATCAAGGCTTCGATTTTATCCTTGAGATGGCAGCACGACTTTGTCGGGTGGTGCCCCGCTCTGTGGTATGCACAGTACTTCAGATCTAAGACTCATTGGCCTCCTCTTGATTCACAATTAGTGGCAGCTAGATCTTATTATTCTCTAAGAGGTATTTGAAGATACCGGGAACCTCGTCCTCCTTGAAGGAGTAGACTTTGGGGAATCTCGAAGCGGAGGCCTTCTGTTGCTATAGCCTCTACTGCCATTGGGGCTACGATTGATGTGGCGTTTGTTGCTGTAATTGTTGTTGGTGCGGTTACAGCTGGAATGTTTGGTTCACGATCGGTGTTCTCGCCTGCTCTTTTCCCTTGCCGCGTGAGATAAAATTCTGCTTGGGAGCGTCTGCTGTCTGTTGGCCTCTTTCTGCCTTTTTCCTCTTAAGGAATCGCTCAGCTTGCTCCCCACGTACCTTCCAATCCTTCCAAGTCTTGGACGGTGTCGTTTCCATTGCTTCCAGAATGTCCAACGAAAGGTTGTTGTGGCAGGTTTGGAGAATGAACTCCTCAGTTATCGGGTCTCGACAATTCATGGCCTAATTATAGAACTGCTTGCCAAAGTTGTCCATAGTCTCTCTGTCCTTCTGCTTTTCATCTAACAACATCCCGATGGATATCTCAGAGTCGTCATCGAAGAAATTGGTAATAACATGGACTCCATGTCGTCCCAGCTATTAACGCTCCCTGGTTTGAGACAGCGGTACCAATCGAAGGCAGCTCCTCGAAGGGTGCCAACGAATGACTAAACCATCAAGGGCTTGTTACTAGAAATAACCCCAAAATGAAACTTGAAGTAGATCAGATGCTGAGTGGGGGACCCCTTTCCGTCAAATGGTGTGAAGTTAATCAGATTGAACTTCGACGGATATGGAATTGACTCCCACTCCTTCGGGTATGGACATGGTATACCCATCTTCTTCACCTCTTGAATGGAGATCAAAGTGTTGATCTTACTCTCGAGGTCCTTTATCTTCTCATTTTCGGGGGCGACGACGTTGCCACTGGCATTCTCTTGGCTACCCCCAGTATTCCGTTCTTTAGGGGGATTACCGGCATCACGCTCTTCTTTCCTATCTATGTCGTTGTCTACTTGGTTGACATTATTACGATGACTTGACTCACCCAGGCGGTTCATCAGCGCTTGGATCTGATGGTCATACATATCTCTCATTTGCTGCATAGCTATCTCTATCTCGAACTTGAAGTTCTCCTTCTGTTTTGCCATAGCCTCTCAAGCATTTTGGCCACCTATTCAGCACTGATCATGAGCACCTCTCAGGGCTGTCCTCACTAGAAACCGTGTTATCGAAAGCCATTACGGAGCTAGCGTCCGACACTTCATCATCTGACGGTAACCCTTTCTGCACCTTGTCATAGTTAGATCGTCGAATAGTCCCGGTCTGCAACCGAGTTATTCGTTGAGATGCACTAGGAAGGGCACGTGACGACGTCCCTCTGCCAATCATATTGATGGTGACTCTTGGCAATTTATCACCTTGAGACTCCGATCTTCTTCTATGAAAGCATCTTGACCTGGGCCTTAGCATTTTGGTACCAAATCTATCGAAGACCGACACCCTCTCTGGAGCTGCCTTGGTGCAGATGCACTCCAACAACACCGCCCTGACCAGTTTCGAACATAGACAATGTGCAAGCTTCTCTAGGAAACTCCTTTTTTGAGATTTTCTCATACCCTCAGCACGATAGTACAACTCATCAGCCTGAATGCTAGAGCAACCCATCGTGTGTTGGCACGACTTCTCACATATAACATCATCGTCGTCAGACAAAATGTCTCATTCTGAGGACGGACTGCTTTATCAAAGCTTCCAAAAGTAACTCATCTCAACGTTCACCTATGTGGGTACGAAGTCTCGACAGACTCTTGAACCTCGATCCGTAGTCCGGTGCGAAGATCTGTAGGGGCTTCCTATCTTTGTTAAGGTGGGTGCGACCTCTTGCATTAGGAGTGACCCGTGACTTCCTCAATGGACCCAAGCGTTCCTTGATCGAAATTTTGCCTCGATCATTTTGCAACGGGCTGAGGCGTTCTAACACCGTCTTCTTACTTCGGGGTGGGCCAGTGGGCTCAATTAAAGCAAGAACAGGCTGAGCCAGAGGTTTGGATGTAGACGCCGGTGGTGGCCTAGGTGCTGGGGTGACCTGAGCTAGGGCGCCGAACTTTGTCCTCCAGACTTAGCGCATTTTTAATGGCTTCGCAGCCACCTCTTCCTTCTTCAATTTTCATACCTCTTGAACTATAGAGCCTGTGCATGGGCAAGGAGTGCGTGGTGCTTTCGGATGCACTCCTCAAGTGTTGAATGGTTTCGATTGACTCAGACCCATTCATTCGTCGATGGCTCAACTGCTTGAGGTTGAAGCCTCTAATTCATCCTTGATCTTAGATCCACCTCATAGCGAATCCCATCCGTTGACTGAAGAGCCTTGGTGAATCGACGCACCATGCTTTGGCGTCGTCTCTGTCGGGATCTCTTCGAGAGTGCGGGGGAGCCTTCAGGGTCATCCCCGCGCCAAGGGGACGAAGTCTGCAGGCGTCGAGGGGGAAATACCGCTACCTGCAATCTTGATGCCAGTGGGGCTAGAATCTTGTTCTTAGGACTCTAAATCTGAAGCTCAGCGGATCTTCCTTGCAGCAGAGATCATCTTGGACTTACGGGGAGAGGAGGATCTGGGCGAGGACGAGAGATACTCCTTGTACTTCTGTTGGTCTAACTCGTATTCAACCTCCTCGTCAACTAGGATCACGATCTACGGCTGCAGCATGACGATCTCAGATTTGAGATCGTTGGCTCCCACGGTGGTCACCAGCTTGTTCGCGGTAAAAGTCATTCCTATATTCACTGCATTTGAACTCATTACAGCTTCTTGGCTTTTACAAATGAATTCAAAACAAAAAAGGAGGCATCTTTTTTATAAGACTTACAATGAAAAGCAAATTACACTTTACAACGCTCTCCAGAACAAATGCGGGAGCTGTTTATCGGATCCTCGCTTGCGTGGTTGTCTTTGCCTGTGCTGGGGACTTTGTTCTGTCTGTGGACCAGCGCGTGATTAGATCCAAGTCAAGATCTACAGGATTGAGGGGACTATTTCACGATGGAAATAGATCGCCTGAAGCAAGAGAAATCGACCAAGCGAAGTCACCGCTCTTCTCGGAATCAAGACTAAGCTTAGATCCGGAGAGAGTCACCATAGATCTGATCTAGATCTCTTCCAACTCCTTTGCTCGATGTGTAGATCTACGTCGAGAAGTGCTTCTCGTGTGCAAGAAGTCCAGATCTCCAAATTCTTGCCTGTGAAAAATTTTAGCTCAGATCAAAAGTTTCTAGCCTCTGCAGAAATTTTCCCCGCCCCCTCAAATGAGACCCCCCTCTCTATTTATAGGCAAAAGAGAGGGGGTCTCTATGGCTCGGCCATGGCTGAGTCACCTCGATCAAGGCCGAGCCACCTCGGCCTTGGCCGAGTTGCCTCAGTCAAGGCCGAGCTGCCTCGATTAA
This sequence comes from Asparagus racemosus, assembly GCA_037177215.1. Lineage (NCBI taxonomy): Eukaryota > Viridiplantae > Streptophyta > Magnoliopsida > Asparagales > Asparagaceae > Asparagus > Asparagus racemosus. The sequence continues at coordinate 11,666 of JBAKGM010044452.1, forward strand.
GACCGAGTCACCTCAGCCAAGGTCGAGCTGTCTCAGTCAAGGTCGAGTCACCTTGGCCAAGGCCGAGCCATCTCAGCCTTGGCCGAGCTACCTCGGTTAAGGCCGTGTTGCCTCAGCCTCAGTGCCCTCGTAGCTTCATTTCGGCATCTTTCTTCGAGCATAATTTGTTCGGTCACATCGAATCCTGAGTCTGGCTATTTGTTTTGTCAATTACAGATCCTGATCGGTTTTGTTCCATCGATGTTCAAGTCTAGTTGGTGCCGTCTTGTTGATTTCCTCGGCGCCTTGGCCTTGATTCCCTCAGCGCCTAGGCTTCGCTTCCTACGGCACCGTGGCTTTGATTCTCCCAGCATCTAGGCTCTGGTTTTCCCAGTGCTGTGACTTCACCGTTGAGTTCGCGTCTTGTCGACTTGCTTTATATGTTTCGTCGACTCATTTCATGTGTTGGTGTCATCAACTGTTTGCCGTTGGATCGTCGGATAGGTCGTTGATCGTCAATCCATCATCACGAGTCACGTTTGTGCACTTATAGGCATTTTTCAACGCCTACAAAAACAACTTAAGGCTGCTATTCTTCCGTTCAACCTTTAGATGTTTCTCACTGTATGAGGTTCAGTCATCACTTCAATGGCAGCTATCTTCTCAAGACTGACTTTAATTTCCAGTTGGATTATCATAAAGCTGAGGAATTTGCCCGATTGAATCTTAAAGCCACACTTGGTAGGGTTAAGCTTCATCTAATATTGACAGAGAACAGAGAAAGTTTCTTCGAGATCTACGATGTGGGAGGTAGCCTATTTGGATTTCACTAGGGTGTCATTCATATATGCCTCCACGTTGCGACCAGCTTGATTCTTGTAGAACTTGTTCACTAACCTTTGATAGGTTGCCCTAGTGTTCTTGAGGCTAAAGGCCATTACCTTGTAGCAAAAGGCGCCCTTGTCTGTAATGAAAGAGGTTTTCTCCTCGTCAAACTCCATCATCTTGATATGGTTGTACTCTAAGAATGCATCTATGAGCCTAAGCATTTCATCTCATGTACTCTCGTCGACTAGTTGGTCGAGCCAGGGAAGAGGGTTGCTATCCTTAGGGCAAGCCTTGTTCAGGTTGATGAAGTCTACACACACCATTTGCCACTGTACTTCTAGACTAGTACCGCGTTGGATATCCACTTCGGGTACTGGACTTCTCAGATTAAACCGGCCGTTAGTAGTTGGTCAACTTCTTTAGCGACTGCCTATTGTCACTTGGGTTCTAGGTGTCTCTTCTTTTGTTAGACCGGCTTGTTGTGTTGGTCAATTGACAATTCACGACTTATTACTTCTGGAGTGATCCTTGGCATATCTTTGGGCCCCTAGGCAAAGACATCCACAATGGCGTGGAGGAACTCAATGATTGCTCCTCGCTGTGGTTCAACTAGCTTTGACCTAATTTTAACCTTCTTGGTTTCATCAGACCTGAGCTGAATCTCCTCCAGTTCTTCTATCAGAGTAGTCTGTTTATTTCCTTCATCTTTCTGCAAATAAGCTTGGGACTTCTCGATTGACAAAGTCTCAGAAGTTCCTTTCCCCTTCATTAAGAATGGATAGCAGGAAGAGACAGCTTAAAGATTATTCAAGGAAGTCCTTCCAAGGATGATGTTATAGGCTGATCTAAGGTCTATCATAATGAACTGAATTCGAATGATGGATTGGCGGGGGTAGTTGCCAACTACTATCAATAGGGTGATGAAACCTTCATGTCAAACTGAGTGCCCTGAGAAGGCTATGAGCAGACTCGGGCAACGTCGCAGCTCCAATTTATTAATCCCCATATGTGTCCACTAAGGTTCTCCTTACTCAGAATCCACTGATTTGTGCAAAGATGATGATGGGGTCACCATGAGGTGTCTTCACACCTTTCAGATTGGCATTGCTAAAAAAGATGGGTTGAGTTGTCTTGGGTTTCTTCTCATAGAGATTCACCTCTAATGCTCGTCAGGCATTCTTCTTCTAAGCATTGTTCAATATTTCCCTGGCTGCAGGGCTACTACTAACAGTCTTAATGGTGCCTTTATATTCAGCTTCCTTTGGCTAAATGTTCTGCTGATTTGAACGAGGTGATCTGGATCTGGATCTCCTCCTCTCTAATCTTTCTAGGGCTAGCTCTTCTTTGCCACGACAGGCAAGAAATTTATTCAACAGACCTCTCTAGATGAGGTTTTCAACATCTATTTGCAGAATTCTACAATTATAGATTTAATGGCCATGATCACGATGATAACGACAGTATTGTCAAATATCTGTCAGTTGAGGGTTTGATTTCATGCGAGGGGGAGGATTGGTGGGGCAACCCTCTTTCTGAATCAAATGCAGCACTTACGAGAGATGTGCATTTACGAGGGAGTGCCGGTCTCCTCATTGTCTGCTTCTTTTGATTTATCTTGTCGACTCAGCTGAATCTGGCTTAGATTTGGGCCGGTCATCTCTAGTCTCCTTGCTTTGAGAAGACTTAGCTTCGGCAGCTTCTCATGCTACTTTCTTATGAGCGTGGGTATCTTCTACATCCATATGCAATCAGGCCCTAGCCATGAGTTGATCAAAGTTTGTCACTCGGTCAATGATATGAGAATAAAAAAGATTCTCATCTTTGAGACCTGCAATTATTGTAGCCATGGCGACCATGTTGCGAGGGTCCTCAACTTCTAGTCACTTGGCTTATACTCTCTTGAAGTATTCTCTTAAGATCACTCTAGGTCTCTGCCTAATTTGTAGCAAGAGAGTGAAGGGTGCCTTCTATTTTGCATTCGCTAGAAAATAATGTATAAAATTCTATCTAAGTTGCTCAAAGCTTTGGATGGATTTCTTATCTAGAAAATTCCACAACATCTTTGCACTACCACTGAGAGTGATAGGTAAGGCTCTGTAGATAACCGGGTAGCTCACCTGCTACATGCTCATCATGTCATAGAAATTCCACGCATGATTGGCTAGGTCACCTTCACCCTTGTACTTTTCAATGTGTGACATCTTAAGTTTGGGTAGGGGTTCATGATCCAATCAACTAGTGGGTGTTTTTTCCAATGACGTTGGTAGCTGTGTTGAACGTCTGGTCATAACCAAATGCCATGTCAGTTGCGGAGGGGTCAGCCTGAGCCACTAGGGTTTGAGTCATGTAGGTGTGTCTCACACCTCCCGTTGTAGCCTGCATGGCTTGTTCAAGGCTGAGGCTTAAACTTTCGCCTGTTGTCGTCATGTGATGTTGAGGTTGTCGTAGATTGGTAGCAAAATGAGTTTGCTATCAAGGTAGTTAGGGAGTAGCTTCCCTAGCCCACTACCCTTGCTGCTGTCGACGATGCTGCTCTTCATGGAGAGGAATAGTAGATTATGGAGAAGGCTGAGAGGGAAGAATGCGGTTAAGGAGTTCATTTGTGAATGAAGCGAATCACTATTAGAGAGATTGAGCTATCCTTTGGGCAAATTCATCAAACTGGGCCTGAGTAGCATAGCTAGAGTTGGAAGTTTCTCCATGGTTTAGATACGAAGATCAGTTAGGATCAAACATTTCCTCAAAAGAAGAAAAAGATGTCCCACCGTGAGTGCAAACTATTTATGTCAGAAAGTTGAATATATTGGTTAGTAGATGTTTAGAGAACTTTAAGGGTTTCTTGATCTTCTTTGATAGCTAATCAACTGAAGGAAGAAAATTTTTGCACAAACAACATCGTTAGAGGATCGGAGTTAGGTTCTCTGATATACCCTCCGACGCTAAAGTTAGTCACTTGCTCAAGTGGATGTGCAGAGTCTGGCTTTAGGGTATTATATAACATAAAATTGCATACCTTTGAATATTGGGGATTGTCCACTATTTATAGAGGGTTGATAGGGGTATATAGGTAATTTGACTAAGTCGGTGCAATCAGCTGATCAGCCTACACTTTACACGTGTCCTTTGGTGGTTCTATGAGTTACATGCATGTTTAATGGGATAGTAATAGAACGACTAAAGTGATGGCATGGTCCGAGGAGTCATTACTTTGGCTCGAGGAGTTATGATGACTCTGACTCTACAGTAAATGTGAAGGTGGCTGAGCAGCGAAAGTATGATTGTTGAAGCTGATAGGTCGTCTCATTATTCAAGATAGGACCCTAGTGAGCCCGAGTAGAAGATGTCTTTCATTTCGTACATGGGTGGTAAAACTAGCCTAAATATGTCTTTCATCTCGGATCTGAGTCAAATAAGAGATCGGCGAGGTTTATATCCAGGTCACGCTTTTAGATTTGTGGGACTTGTCAGTTAATCATGACACATGTCTGACTTTTGGCTGTCTATTTTACTAGGTAATTTTTAAGGCATAACATTAGTCATCAAAAGATAAGTACAATTTGAGTCAAGAGATAAGTCCTAATTTGAGTCAAGAGATAAGTCCTTTGAAGTTTATATCATCATCGAACAGTTTGTAGATACGATTTGATCATTCCTTCGAGTTGTAAATAGTTGATAATGATATGGATTTCAGATTTGAAATTGTAGATCACTTAATCAACTATCTTATCTCATCATCATCCAATTAATTCAAAAATTAATGTCAACAGGTGCATCCCAATTCCTCGATTTGGAATACGTTTATGCGTTGGATGGGCTATACATGGAGATCTTGTAGCTGAAATTCGTTGTTTCTTTGGTATAATGCTTGTATGAAGAGAAAAAGGTTCTTACCAATAAGTTTTCGCATTTTGCAGATAACCTCATAAAGGCGTAAGTCCACATTTTGTGTTGGCGATACATTTTAGATCCTAAACATGGATTAATATCATCATGGTGGTTTTTTGTAAAACTTGAAAACTTATTGGGGGTTTCTGCAATTCCAATAATCAGTGGGTGTTTAGTGTGATTTTAGAAGCTTTAGGGGGTTTTTTGCAAAAGTTTTGAAAGTTCTTTTCTTTAAGGGGGTGTTTAGTGTAATTTAACCTAAATTTTACTTTATTTACCAAGGAAATGAGCAAAATTGATCCACGCTTTGCCATAATTAGAAAAAAGCTAAAAACTAATGTTTTAAACAGTTAGTTTAGAAATTTCTTTCTAATTGATAGATAAGAAAATGTTATTAGGACCAATACTATTACTCTAGAAGGGAAGATGGTTATCTACATGAAATTTCCCAAAAAATTTAGCGCATATAAGTGGGGGCTTAATTTTTGATATCAGTCTCCCAAATCTTTCATGTCTTGAATTAGTCCCCCAAATTTGATATTTTGAAACTAAATCCTTCAAATCTTTAAGTTGTTAGGACATTGTCTGTACAATCTCTTGTTTGAGTAATAACAAACATTCATTTAATACTAGTTTTTATTTAAGATGATCTAGTACATGTATATACAGGCCGTTGATGACAATTATCAAACAACAGGTTAGTCTGTGGATTAGAAGAGTGTTAAGGTCCTCAAACTCCTTCAGACGACTGGTTTTGAGACAGACTGTTCATCCCTGTACATGAATAACTCCTAAGAGGGTAGAGTTGAGTTTTCTGAAGGTTCCTCCGACGATCAAGTTAGTATTTTTAGCTTGAGCGGAGAAGTAAATTTAACTATTAAGAGTTTTTGAGGGTAGAGAGTTGCTTACCCTAAGCAGCAGACAACATCTTTCTTTTATAGTAGATCTAAAGGGGCTGTTGTGTTGGAAAGATTACCTCCACGAGTTGCAAGTATACAACTAACAAGCTATAGTATAAAAAGTTATCGATCCCACGAGGAACGTGAAGTAGTAGTTTATCTATCAAATTCGGTTCTTTTTAGATTGTGCGCGACAATTAGGAGTTTTATTCAAAAGTAAAAGGAAAACATGGTGAAAAT
>JBAKGM010044494.1:0-17494 GCA_037177215.1 Asparagus racemosus
AAATTTCGAGAGGAATACAAACATTTGAGATAAGAGAACGAGCTTAGGCCGCCCTAATCCGAATCCCTTGGACGACTCGAAAGTCGACTACCCTCGTGGATGACGCGAAAGGCGGTGTTAGCCGGTCCCTTCGATGGCATAACGTTCCTCACTCAGTCGGCTCAAGTTCTCGTCCCCAGGTGACGGTTGTACGTAGTTTGGGCCTGGCAGCGCTTCGACATCACATTAATTGAGCTACCAGTGCCTTGATTCCCCTATCTCACACGATAATTAAGGCACCTCGAACTCCTCTAGCTGCGTGTATAACTAATCCCATCCCCATTAATGCCGACGGAACAGTGCTAACTCCCGCACCAACTTCCAATCGACACCTATCGAGGCTGTCGGGCACAACCTTCACAATTTATTTCTATCCCACCATTGAGTCAGCACACGTAAGCATAGGGCTGACCCACGCCTTAGCTCAGCACTAGCCAGAATGATCTAAATACCCTCCGACTCCCATACAAATAGAGAACCGAACAGTAACCAAGGTAAGAAACCCTAACCCTGAAAGCTTTCACTCAGCTAGTAGCTCTACCTTTTCAAGTACCCATACTGACTTGATCGTCGGAGGGATTACTGGAGATCCCAACTTGGCCCTTTTCCACAGGTTCCCCATCCGGAGTGGAAGAAACCACCAACGTGCACAACCACCAGGCAATAGGAGAAGAAGCGGACCCCACTCTCCTAAACTCTAATCCAACAGAGGTTAGTGACTGTGTGATCCGAGCGTCAACAGTTTGGCGCCCACCGTGGGGCTTCCTTCCCTCTTCTAGCAATCATGTCTGGTGCCGATGATCTTACCAGGTTGGGAAACCTGCCAATGGGCTATGTTACCCAAGCCCAGCTCCAAGAATCCACAGAGAAGATCACACAAGCGGTGCAAGCACAACTCAAGGCCTCCGCCGACGAGCTCTTCAGCCGTTTCCACGCTCCCGCAGCATAGCAAGCCACTTCAACTACGCCCCATCCGTGAGCCAGCCGCCATTCCACCGCCGATGGGGCTCGTCCTATTCCCATGCAGCACGTGCCACCGCCGAAGACGCCTCATATTGTCAAGCCCAGGAGGTTCCACCAGGGGCCCCCATCCCAGCCGCTGCAAGCGCAGCTAGCTTCCCACGCAGGTTTAGCCCGTCAACTTCAAATCTGAGAGGCGACGGCCGAGAGGCCTAGCCCCAGCCACCGCCAATTGGGTTCAGCTGCTGAAGCTTCAAGGTTCCCTAGTGCAGAGCGCACCGGGACGACTCCTTCGGCCCATGAGTGGGCGAGCGACTACAACTAGGCTTATAAGCCCATTACAGATGCCTTCAAGGGAAACACCCCTTTCACTAACTCAATCATGAAGGTGCCTGCCAAGAAGTTTAAAATGCCAACCACAGATAAATACGAAGGTGAAGGAGACCCGGCAGAGCATGTCCATAAATACTTTGACACCATGAGCATGTTGCAGGCACCAGAGACGACCATCTGTCGCTGCTTCCTAGTCACATTGACAGGGAGTGCAAAATTGTGGTGCAACACTTTGGAGAAGAAATCCATTGGGAATTTTGAGGAGCTCAGTTGAAAGTTCATTCACCACTTTTTGGCCAACTCCAAGCCCAAATTGCCTCTTCATGTGCTCATACACACCAAACAAGAGCTGGGAGAGGATGTCAGGACCTACGTCAAGAGGTTTCAAGCGAAGAGGTTGGAAGTTGAAGACCTAGGGAGCTGAGTCGCCATGGCAGCCCTGGTGGCAGGCTTGCAGTCTGGCGAGCTATCTAAGGCTCTCGCCAGGAAACTGGCCAGGAATTATGAACACTTGATGGCTAAGGCCTACGGCTACATGAACATGGAGGACGCTAAGGCTTACAAAGCTGTACAGCAGCAGTCGAGTCTAGTCAAGGTGCAGTCCACATGCTAGAGGCTAGCCCCAGTGCTGTGTCGACTCTGCCTGTATCAATTCAGCTGACTCCACTCACAGTCCCAGCTGTAGCACCAACCCTGCCGCCGCCGATCAAGTCAGCCCACAACCCCTATACCGGAATGTTTCGAGGAACCCCCTCGCTAGGAATAACAACCGCATCGATTGGTTCGACAAGAGGGGTGAGAGGAGGGTGATTGCTCCCCTGCCTGTCTTCACCATCCTTAGCACTTCTCTCTCCAGGGCCCTTGACAAGGCACAAGGGGTAGGGCTCCTTGCTACACCTATCACGCAGATGCGAACGGATCCCTGCAAGAGGGATATGCGGCTATTTTGTCGGTACCACAAGGACCATTGCCACGACACTAGCGACTATCGAGTCCTCCAGCGAGACATTGAAGACCTCATCCAAAGAGGATTTCTGAAGAATTTATTCGCTCAAAGGGACAAGAGGGGCCCCCTCCCAGGAGGGACGAGTTGAGGCCCCGCTCCCAGTCGCCTCGACCACAACCGGAGCCTAGCTGTCAGGATGGCGGGCCAAGCACCCAGGGGGTCATTCACACCATCAGCGGTGGCCCTACCTTTGGAGGAGAATCTAATAACTCTCGCAAGAGGTATGCTAAGCGCCCCCTGCAAGTGGAAAGCTATGACAAGAAGCCTTGGACGAGTGCCCCCATTTCATTCAGTGAAGACGACTTGGAGGGAGTCGAGATGCCGCATATAGTCATTACAGCTAATATTGACGGCTTTGAGGTGAAGAGAATTATGGTGGATACGGGAAGTTCAGTCGACATCCTGTTTCTAGACGCCTTCAACCGCATGGGCATTGATAGGTCAAAGTTGCTACCCTCCAAGGGCCCCCTCATTGGATTCACTAGGCACTCACAGCTGCCAGAGGGGTTAATCACACTCCCGCTGACCGTCGGCCATCGTCCCTGCCAGTCGACAGTTGATGTCCAATCTGTGGTGATGGACATCAAGTCGGCCTACAATGTCATATTGGGCCAAACCGCTCTCCACCTCTTGCGAGCTATCCCCTCCACTTATCACTAGATGATTAAGTTCCCGACACCCGAGGGGGTGGGTGTCATCAAGAGCGACCAGCGGGAGGCCCGAGCCTATTATGTACTTTCAACCAAGGGAAAGGGGGTGGCCCAAGCCATGCCGATCGAAAAGACGAGCCTTCAGCTTGAGAAGAAGATGGAACGAGAGATGATGGCTCCCATTGAAGACTTGCACAAAGTCCCAATTGACGATGGGGGCGAGAGGGCGCTCAAGATTAGTTCAAACCTCACAGGACCTTTGCGGGAAGCCTTGATTTCCTTTCTCCTAGTGAACCTTGATGTGTTTGCTTGGGGCCCAGAGGATATGCCAGGCATTCCTCCCGATGTCATCTGCCATGAACTCTCCATCGATCGACATAACAAGCTGGTTCGACAAAAGAAGCGACATCAAGGACCTGAGCAGCAAAAAGCTGCAGCAGCGAAAGTCGACCGACTCATGAAAACCAGTTTCATCCGCAAGGTGCAGTACCCGAAGTGGTTATCCAATGTAGTCTTGGTAAGCAAGGTGGACAACAGGTGGAGAATGTGTGTAGACTACACCGACCTTAACAAGGCTTGCCCGAAGGATAACTACCCGTTGCCACGCATAGATCAGCTAGTGGACGAGAGTGCAGGCCATGAGTTGCTAAGCTTCATGGATGCCTTCTCGGGCTACAATCAGATCCTCATGGCAGAGCACGATCAGGAGAAGACGTCATTCATCACCGACCAAGGGACGTATTGTTACAAGATCATGCCTTTCGGTGTCAAGAAAGTAGGAGCGACATATTAGAGACTAGTCAATAAGATTTTCTAGCCCCAGATTGGTCAAAACGTGGAAGCGTATGTTGACGACATCATGGTGAAGTCAAAATTGCCCTCAGTGCACATAGCCAACCTCAACGAGACATTCTCTACCCTGAGGCGTTACCGCATGAAGCTCAATCCAGCTAAATGCACCTTTGGGGTGCAGTTGGGGAAGTTCCTTGGGTTCATGATCTCCCAACGAGGCATTGAGATCAATCCTGAGAAGATAACTGCCATCGAATGACTACCAGAGTCGTGCACCATGAAGGACATCCAGAAACTCAACGGTAAGATAGCCGTCTTAGGGCGCTTTCTTTCCAGGTCGGCCGAGAGGAGTCTCCCTTTCTTCAAGATCCTGAGGGGAACTAAGGACCCTAAGAAGAAGGTAGAAAGGACGGAGGAGTGCTGCAAGGTATTCAGAGAACTTAAAGCGTACTTGAGCACCAAGCCACTAGTGAGTCAACCTATTGAGGGAGAGACCCTGTATTTCTACTTAGCTGTCTCCCCGAGGCCGTCAGCTCCATCCTAGTCTGAGAGGAAAACCAAGTTCAGAGGCCAGTGTATTATGTTAGCCGAATCCTTAGAGCGGGGTAGCTGAACTACCCATTGGTCAAGAAAGCATCTTTTGCCCTCATCACGGCCACTCGCAGGCTCCATCCGTATTTCCAAGCACATTCCATTGTTGTGCGCACCAACTTGCCCCTAAAGAAAGCTCTAGGAAGCCCAACCACCTCAGGGAGAAGGTGACGTGGTCGATCGAGCTCAGTGAGCATGATGTGCAGTTTGAGCCTCGGACGACGATCAATGCGCAAGCTCTTGCGGATTTCCTCATAGAATCCACCTCGCTCAAGGGCAAGCAACTGGAACCCATGCTCTCTGATTAGCTGACACCCGTAACAAGATGGGAGATGAAGGCAACGACTCTCCCTATGGATTCTGCCCCTGAGTATGACTCCCAAGAGTATGCTTCATGGTAGTTACTGAAGGTGGACGGGTCGTCAAGTGAGACAGGCAGTGGGGCCGGCGTGATTTTGCACAGGCCAGATGGGGTAGTTACGGAGCAGTCCATTGCCTTCAAATTTCTAGCCTCGAATAATGAGGCTGAATACGAGGCACTTATTGCGGGCCTTCGAGCTGCCCTTATAGTCAAGGCCGAGAGCCTGTATGTGCTAGCCGACTCCCGACTTATAGTACATCAAGTCAATGGCAAGTACGCGGCCAAAGACGAGAGGATGGCCTAGTACTTGGAAGTAGCCAAGAAGCTGCTAGCTCAACTAACCAATTTTAAGATTACCCAGGTTCCCCGTGCTCGTAATGCTCGAGCAGACGCCCTGTCAAAACTGGCGTCGACTAGCTCCGCTGGTGGATCAGGGCCTATCTACACTGACACGCTCCCCTATCCCCGCATTGCAAAAACCCTCACCAATGTCATGTAGACTGATGAAATGCCAGAACCTTGCTGGATGGACCCAGCCATCCAATTTATGACAAACGGAGCCGTGCCCCAAGCCGCTGTCGAGGCCAGAAGTGTGTAGAGGAATGCTTGTCGTTACCTCAGCATGGACAGTCAGCTCTATCGATTGTCCTACTCTAACAACGGGGTGGGGCCATATCTCAGATGCCTACGGCCTAGTGAAGCCAGCTATGTCCTAGAAGAAATCCATGAAGGTGGCTGCAGAAATCATCTAGGGGTGAGAACACTCGCCAAGAAAGTCATTTGTCAGGGATATTACTAGCCTACCATAATAACCGACTCGCGGAAGCTCGTCTCGACTTGTAAAAAGTGCTAGTTCTTCTCATAGGTCTCGCGAGCCACTGCCACTGAGCTGACTCTCATGTTGAGCCCCATTCCTTTCACCCAATGGGGGTTGGACATACTAGGGCCTCTTCCCGTCGCTTCCGGGCAGCGAAAATTTCTCACTGTCGCCATCGACTACTTCAACAAGTAGATCGAGGCGGAACCCTTGGCGAAGATAGGGGAGGCTAACATAACTGGCTTTGTTTAGAAATCCATTGTGTGTCAGCTCAGAGTTCCTCAATCATTTGTTACAGATAACAGCACCCAGTTCAGCAGCAAGGAGTTCCAAGACTTCTGCGAGAAATGGGAAATCCGACTCAAATTCGCCTCAGTCGCGCACTCTAAATGCAACGGGTTGGTCGAAGCTACCAACAAATGAATTCTCCAATCTTTGAAAAAGAAATTCGACAACGCAGTGGGAAACTGGGTTGAAGAGCTGCCTAGCATCTTGTGGTCCTACCGCACGACCCACAAGAACTCCACCAGGGAGAGCCCCTTCAGATTAGCTTACGGAGCGGAGGCGGTAACCCCTGTGGAGGTCGGCATGCCCACCATTCGTCTACAGTGCTTCGACGAAGACTCTAACTCTGTGGGGCTTCACGTGGAACTAGATCTCCTTGATGAAGTTTGAACGAAGGCGCTGCACAATCAGATCATCAACAAGCAACGAGTCGCCAGATACTACAATAGTAAGGTTCGACCAAGGAGATTTCGTATCGGCGACCTCGTTCTAAGGAAGGTGACATTTGACAAGGACACTAGACGTGGCAAGCTAGCACCCAATTGGGAAGGGCCATACACTGTCCTCGAGGAGATACGGCCTGGCACATACCGGCTAAGGAGCCCAGATGGGAGAACCCTACAACACCCATGGAGCATTTAGCACCTTAAGAAATTTTTTAGTGATTCTGTATTACGTGTTCTATTTATAACTTTTCATTATGATTTGCATCTAATTGTTATGTTCATTTTGTCTTAAATTATGACAGAAACTTCTGAACAATCGCGATCAATCCCCTAAGGCGAGGAATTCTGCCCGCCCAAAATGAGTCGTGACCTCCTACTCCTTTAGCTGAGTAGAGGTAGTTTTCCTACTGAGTCGAGTTCAGGCGACACTTCTCGCTAGGTCGAGTCAAGATACTCTTCTCGTCACATCGAGCCAAGGCATCCTTCTCGGCCAACCAAGACAGGCGACCCTTCTCGCTAGGCTGAGTCAAGGAACCCTTCTCGTTATATCGAGTCAAGGCATTCTTCTCACGCAGTGAAGACAGGCGCCCCCTCTCGCTAGACCTAGTCAAGGTACCCTTCTCGACGCATTGAGTCAAGGCACCCTTCGCGTCTAGCCTAGACAAGTGGCTCAATTCACTCAGCTGGATGAACAAGCTTCTCTCACTAAGTCGAGCTAGGATATACCCACTCGATGGGCCGAGTTAAGATGCCCATCTTGCCCCGCTGGATTAAAGCATCCTTCACAACACAATAGTCCATCTTCCTCCCCCTAAAAGCTAAAGACCTAGGCACACTATAAGCCTTAGGCACCCAACCTACGGGTTGTCATTTGCAGAGTCGCAGCCTACCGAGGCCGACTCCTAAGACCTAGGCACACTATAAGCCCTGGGCACCGAACCTGTGGGTTGTCATTTGCAGAGTCGCTGCCTACCGAGGCCGACTCCTAAGACCTAGGCACACTATATGCTCTAGGCACCACACTTGCGGGTTGTCATTTGTAGAGTGGCCGGCCCTTGAGGCCAACTCCTAAGACCTAGGCACACTATAAGCCCTAGGCACCCAACCTGTGGGTTGTCATTTGCAGAGTCACTACCCCCGAGGCCGACTCCAAAGACCTAGGCACACTATAAGTCCTAGGCACCCAACCTATGGGTCATCATTTACAGAGTCACAGCCCACCGAGGCCGACTCCTAAGACCTAGGCATTCTATAAGTCCTAGGCACCAGGCCTATGTGTTCTCGCTAGCCAAAAGGACGCGAGGGCCACATAAACTCAAGACACCTAAGCTAAGAGCTATCATCGCAGGTTGTGATTCGACCAACCCGGCTCTAAGCGCACACCTAATGCTCATATGTATGAGTATTGCTTGTTCACTCGAGATGGAGTTGCTGGTTATCCCTCAAAGTGTAACCGCATTGAGTTCTACCTACTCGACTCCTGGCTGTGAATCGAAATCATGACAATAACTAGATGCCAACTAGATGCATGGATATAACAAGGATAGATAAAATTTGAACACAGCTCAGACTAAAATGTAAACCAAACCAAACTTTCATTCAAAAGACAAGGTCGAATCACAAAGATCAAGTTAGACAAGAAGAAAAAATTTATTATATACAAGCATGTACATATAAGACTCCTAGGAGACGGGAGCTAGCCCAAGGACACCCTAATTAAGGTCATCCCCTGCATCGCCGCTGTCACCCTCCTCGTCATGGTCCTCGTCATCGCTGTCCTCGTCAGAGCCCAGCTGGATCCCCCACCTCTAACTTCGAGATCTTGGAGGATGCCTAGACAACTCTGCACTCGAGTGGGGTAGGTGGCGCTAGCGGGTGGCAGAGTGTTAGGAGGGAGCTGGGCCTTCAAATAGTCACAACTGGCTTTGACGGCTAGCGACAGCTCAAACTTTCCCACAGGACCATGCCTATAGCCCTAGATCTGGATGACCTCTCTCTTCCCCTCCTCAGAGGTCACATAGTTGAGTCAGGCCTTGATGGACTGGGCATCAGCGAGGGCCACCTGATAAGCTGCCCTCATGTCCTCCAGCTCCACGCTCACGCTCTGCAGAGCATGCTGGTCTGAGAGGGCATTAGCTTGCGTGGTTAGCCTCGCCATCTTCTCGGCCTCGACCTTCTCCTTCAGGACCTTGGCGCATTGCTCCTGTCTAGCCGCCTCCTGCTGGGAGCTCTGAACAGCCACCCCAAGCTTGGCTGTTTCTTCCTTTAGCCTCGCTATGGTGGCCGACTGCTTCGATTTATGGGCCTTCAGGTTGGCAATGGTAGACTATTTCGTCTCCACCTCGAGGCGCCACTTAGCGTCAAGCTCGAGCCTTGATCCTTCTCTCAGCATTCTCTCAGGCCATCCTCTCCTGAGTCGCCTCCGCCACGAGTAGGCCATGGGCCTCCACCACGTGGTCGAACCGGTTGACCAGCTCCTCTCCTATTAGGGCCCCCCTAATACTATAGCTTTGGAGAGCCAAGCGCAGCCCTCTCGTGGGCACCTCCCTCAATAGATCCAAATCCCTGGGGAGGGTGAATTGGTCAGCAGCAGTGAGCTAGGCCCTCCCTGACAGCAGTACCGAGTCGTCAAGGTGGAGGAAGTGGCTGGGGATGAATCTCTCGCTCTCAAGGGGAGCCTCCCTAGGCGAGTACTCCTCCAGGTTGCCAATGAGCTTGGCCCGGATTTCTTTCCACCTTTGCTTCCCTATTTACCCCAACTTGTGGCAGAAGGAAAGTTAGGAGGTGGAACCCCCAGCCATGTGGTGGGAGGGCGGTGTCTCAGTAGCCATCCTCCCTCCAGCTCTCGGCTCCTTAGCCGATTCGCGAGCCGACTTGGGGGGACGTGCCATAACAGAACCCTGGCTGACTTGAGAATCCAAGTCGGCGGGGAGAGTCTCCGGCACTTTCTCCCCAGCAGTGGCCTCACCTCCACCGAGAGAAGGCTCGTTGGCGATGAGTATTTCTGTAGACAAGTTTGAGGGATGGATTGTCCCCGGAGCTTGCTAGTCGATAGTACAGAGGCATCCTCTGCTGTAACCTCAGCCGAAGCTGGAGCCGCTGCCTCTGGCTTGTCTCTGGGAGAGGACTTCTTTGTTTTTCTCTTCTTCTTCTCAGGCCCCTCAGGCCTAGAAATGCCCAGCTGTGATGTCAGCATGGTGGCCATCTTGTCTGTATTTTTGCTCTAGAACTCAGCCTCTTTAGCTGATAGCGCAGCCCTTGCCCTCTTCATAGGCGAATGTGGCGTAGCGGGTTTAGCCGACTCTGAAGCCTTCAAGTCCTTAGGCAGCCTAGGGCTGACTTGAGCTAGGGCAGCTGCCCTCTCCATATCAGTCTCTATCAGCTGAACATGGGACAGATCCACCACTCTAAGTGAGACGGTGTCGAACAGATTGCTGATGTCTCGAGAACTGGCATAGGAGTGCACCCTCTCCAAGTCTCGACGCTCTTCAGCCGAAAGAGGAAGTGGCTTCAACGCCTCCTTTTCGGTCTCCAGCCACGAGCGACAAGCAAGAATAGGGTCAGCTCCAAAGACCCAAACGAACCTCCCCTTCTAATTTTTATTAGATTCGAGGAATCTCACCAACTTCTTGCCTGAATTGACAAAGAAATAATGGGCGTCTTTCCTTGTTATCTTGACGCTGATGAGGTGGCTGAAGAGTTGGAGGGTCGGCTCGACTCCCACCCGATAGCAGATCACCAATAACGCCATCATTATTGCGATGGCGTTAGGGGCGAACTGCATTGGGGAGACTCCCAGCCACTCACAAATTCTCCTTACGAAGCGGGGGAGAGGTAAACGCAACCCATACTCTAAATGGGCTAGATACAGGGGCGCGTTTTTAGCGCCGTGCTCGAACATGGTGCTGTCCTTCTCTGGCAGGGAGAGCTCAAAAGCCGCCGGGAGGTCGTATTTCTCAGAAAGAGCTGCCAAGTCATCGCTCATCACCTTTGTGTGGATGGGAGCAAGAAGACGGAGCCTGTCGATGAGAGCAGAGGAAGAAGCAGCCATTAGGAAGTTTTTAGAGCTTGAAGTACGGAGAGCAAATTCTGATGTTTTAGATTGTGTAAAGAAAGCCCATATGGAGAGAGAGAGAGAGAGAGAGAGGTATTTAAAGAAGGATAAGGACTCGCGTGTCAACTTTAGAGTAGTTCGCCTGTTTTAGGATCTACTGTCCAGATTAGGGCTAGAATCCAACCACCTTTTGAAAATCCAAATGCCACCCGTTTCGGTTTCCCACGCCACTTTGCGCAGAAATCGAAGTGGTACTAATGGTTGAAGTATGGTGATGTCACTCATAGTGACTATGCTCAATCACGTCTTAAAATTTTCAAGCTCATCAACTCAGTGGGACCTTGTCGACCCCCACTAGTTGCCATCGCTAACTGACAACTAAAACAAAAAATTTACAATAGTTGAGTCCTGAGGAAATGACTCCTAGTCGACACGATGCTCTTTCAGGATGATGTCACCATAAACTTAATAATATCAACAAGGAGACAAATAAACTTATAAGGATACTACTAACGCGCACCCCGACTCGTCGAGTCAACAAGCGCGTCGCTAACACATCACAGAAAGTTGCACAGAAAATTGCAGAAAAAATAGAGAGACGCATAAAGGAGGAAAATTATGCCGTTTATTATATTACCAAACAATACAAGAGTATAAACAGTTTACATCTTCCTAGCCATTAAACCTAAGCTAAAAAAAATTCAAGCCGGCTCCAGGAGTCAGAGGTAGGGAGACGTTCGAAGAAGGTGGAGGAGTCGATGGAGCTTCGTATGTAGTGCCGACCCTCTCCCTCTCAATCGAGTCTACACCAACATCTTTCTCGACTCCCCCAGTAGAATCATTAGTAGACTGACCAGAGGCCACCTCCTGCTCATTCTCGCCCTCGCCTCCTTCCACGTTATAGCCACCTCCTGCCTTTTCTACATTGGCGAGGAGGTCTATGTAGTTTGCGATGCTGGGAAGATATTGAAGTCGGCCTCTGAGCTCTTGGCGCTCGGCAGGTAATTGTGCCGCCATAGAATCGCAACCGGCTTTGTAGGCTAGCGCGACTTCAATTTTTCCCATGGCACTTTGGCGATACTCCTCAACAATTGCAGGCCGGCTCTTCTCCACAACGACTAACTGATAGTCGGGAGACTCTAGATATGCCGCCTTACTCTCTGCTAGGCTCAGAGCCTCTTCCAGCTGAGCACACCTCTCTTGGAGCTTCCGCTTGCTGACTAGCTCCTCCTCTAGTTAGGCCTTAGCATGCTGAGCAACGTGCTTCTCGCTAGCAACTTGCGTCACTGCCAAATCCCGTTCTTTCACTGCTTCACTGATCGAGCTAGTAGAGCTAACTCCCTAGCCACCAGGGTAAAGTTTTTGCCTAAGTTGCTGAATCTCGGCCGACTTCCTCAAGTCGGAAGCTTTGAGCTCTGCAATTAGTCACTCTTTTACTTCCATCTCCCTACGCCAGTCATCGAGTTCAGCCTATTTTGCTGAGAGATCTGTAACGACTCGGTCAAGTTCTGCATTCTCGACATCGCCGTGCGCCCACCAGCCTTTCGAAGCTTCTTGAAGGCATGATGGCCTCGTACCAAGCGATGATATATCTCCTGCTCCACGAGGCACCTCCAAGTCAGATAGCTCCGAAGGATTACCTGGAGGCTTACGTCGGGAATGGCCTTCAAGAGCTCCTCACCGTTGGGAAGGCTGAACTTCTCCACAGCCTTCGCCTGCATGTAACGAGACTGGAATACCGATGAACGGACATCCATGTGATTAGCGGGGCTATACCGGCGTTCGTCATCAGGCTCTTCCTCCATGACTTCCACTAGGGGGAAGCCTCCCTATCATCAAGTCCCTCGTTTTGGCCCAAGCCCCCACTTCGGACTAGGCCATATAGTATGGGGAGGGCCATCCCGCCGAGGTGAAGTTCTTCTTCTTATCCCCAGCCGGCTCCTTGTCGGGCTAGTGGGGCTCTTCTGCTCAAGAGTTCAAGGCAACCACCCCAGTCAAGGTATCTACCTGACCTAGAGCCTCTTCCTCAGCAGCAAAGCGCTTAGCCTCGGACAGCCGAGGGGCGGGCTCGTCTTCTGAGTCAGACGACCCCATCTCCATCGGGGTGGCTTGGGTTTCCCCTAGTTGTCTTGCCCAACTCAGACCGCGAGAGGTTTTCTTCTGCCACTTCCTACGGAAGCCCTGGGCAACGCCGGGAATGGCACCCTTAACCGTCTCGTCCCGCCTTAGAGAAGATGTGACTCCTTCAGCATCTGTTCCCATTCGGGTCCGTTTAGCCTGCCTGATTGCTGACTCCCCCATGAGACCCCTCAGAAGACCCTTCAAAAGGAGCCGGCTCAGGTGCGACCTCCAAGCCTACAAGCCCTCTGAAGGTCAGGTTGTGGGCCCTCGTCTCGTCCAGCTCAGTGTGGGGGGATTGATGAGATTCCATGCAGCTCCAAGACTGACTTGTCGAGAAGAGCCCCTATCATGCGCGGTCTAGTGTAAGAGGCGATTTGCTCATACTCCTGCCTCTTAGTGGCTGACAGAGGCTTCGGGTCCAGAGCCCCTTTCCTGATCTCGGACCAACTCGAACAGTCAAGGTTGGAGTCGTCTCCCTCCACCCAGACGAACCTCTCCTTCCATCCTATGCTCGAGGTAGGAGCGTCAAGAATCACCTTGACCTCTCCAGTCGCCTGGAGATAATAATGAGGCGCCTTTTGTACCATCACGCTCACCAGGTGACTTAGAACGTTTATTGAGGGGGTGATTCCCAACCACGAGCAGATGACTGTGAAGCCCACTAGCACCACAACAGAGTTGGGCTTCATCTATATCGGGGACACCCCCAATGCTTCAAATACTTTCCAAAGGAAAGGATGCAGCGACAACCGCAAACCACACTCCAGATGCTTGGTGTATAAGGGGGCTTTCCCCTCACTGTGATGGTATATCGCCACAGATCTCGCCGGCGCTGTCAGCTTAAACTCCTTTGGGATGTCAAACTTAGAGTGCAATGCCCGCATCTACGCCATAGTCACTCTAGAATGAACGGCGTCCAGCTAGTTCAAGCGTTCGTAATCCATGAGAAGCTACTTCAGAAAGTGCTAGAGAATCGTCAGAGATCTGATCCTAGGGGATGTAAAGTAAAACTTATTCTTTCTTTATTCTCGCCCTCATATAGAGGGCCACGAGGAATAAACCACATTCTCATCCTCCCTCCATTTCCAGTTCAACGGTCGGGATCACTTCTCTCTGGAAGCGAAACGTCGAGCGCAGAGAACGAAGCATCAACAGCTTAAAGTTGTTTGCTGACGTCAGCCACGTCCCATCATAAGAACCTTCGCAACCCCCGCTGAGTATGTTCTTATCGACCAGGACCCAGGACTCTATTTTCTCTCGGACCCGCCTCAAAGCCTACTCCAAGCGAAAGGGGCTAACTGTTATGGTCCTGGATATTTTTTCACTAATTAGCCCTTAAGTTTCAAGAGGAATACCAATATTTGAGATAAGTGAGCGAGCTTAGGCCGCCCAAATCAGAGTCCCTCGGACGACTCGAGAGACGAGACTAGCCGTCCTCCTAGGCGAGTGTCCTCGTGGACGATGCGAATGACGATACTAGCCATCCTACTCAACTCTTCAGTCGACCAACCCTCACAGGGTGACTCGAGAGACGATACTAGCCGTCCCCTTAGGCGAGTGCCCTCGTGGACGACGCGAATGGCGGTGTCAGCTGGTCTCTTCGGTGGCATAATAGTCCCCACTCGACTGGCTCAAGTTCCCGTCCCCAGGTGACGGTTGTACGAAGTTTGGGCCTGACAACGCGTCAGCATCACATTAACTGAATTACCAGTGCCTTGATCCCCCCATCTCACACGATAATTAAGGCACCTCGAACCTCTCTAGCTACGTGCATAACTAATCACATCCCCATTAATGCTGAGGGAACAGTACTAACTCTCGCGCCAATCTCTAATCGACACCTGTCAAGACTGTCTGGCGCAACCTCCATTACCTGTTCTTGTCCCATCATTGAATCAGCACACGTAAGAATAGGGTTGACTCACATTTTAGCTAAGCACCAGTCAGAATGACCAAAGTACCCTCCGACTCCCATACAGATAGAAAGCTGGACAATGAACAAGGTAAGTAACCCTAACCCAGCAAGCTTCCACCCGGCTAATAGCTCTACTTTCTCCCCAAGAATACACATACTAACTTGATCATCGGAGGGACCACCGGAGATCCCAACTCTAACCCTTTTTCACAGGTTCCCCTCTAGAGCGGAAGAGACTACCGCCGTGCAGAACCACCAGGCATTAGGAGAGGAAGCGTACCCCACTCTCCTAAACTCTAATCCAACGAAGGTTAGTGACTGTGTGATCCGAGCATCAACAATTATAATAATGATTAAACAATTATGATAGTGTATAAGCTAAAAAGTTCCATAGTTAAGTATGCTTTGGTGAGAGTAATTCTAGGATGGGTGACCTTCTAGAAAGTTATAGGTTTGAACGATGATATTCTTTATATTTTTAATGGTCTAAACACAACTATGTGTCACCACTCTTGACACAAATACATGTAATGAGTTTTGTGACACTTATATGTGTCACCATACTCGACATTTATATGTGTTGCGACTTTGTGATAGATTTTCACATGTGTAGAAAGACGCTCTCCACACATGCTCTAACCACACTTTTGGTATGTGTCGCGCTCTATTTGTGCGACACAAAAATGTGTCGCGTAGAGACAAAAAATGTATCATATTTTACAGTATTTGTTGTAGTGATTGAATCTTACACGTTTCCACCATCATTTACTATAAGTTTCTATTTCAATTCAAGTATTTCCGAGATGTCCATAAGGCAAATTAGCTCATGAATAGGGAATCTTCAAGAGATCCAATTTTGTGTTTCAGAAACTCGAATCACTTTTTTGTTTAAAATATCATTAAGGGTCATTTCCTCTTTCTATATATCTACAAAATCCTTTAACATTCTCAATCCATACTTTCTTCTGTTCTTGTCCTAGCAACTTTTTCATCTACTATAGTATAATTCTTATATTTTAACCAACATAATTCATTAGTATCCACATTCTAAACCATCGCAGTAGTTCTCCCTCATCATAAGTTGAAGCTAGTCCAAGTTTTGGATATACTCACTTATCTTAGCATAACCAGGGAATTTATGTAGATGGCTTATAAATTTACCTCTCATTTATCAACCACTCAATAACAAACTATCCAATCTAAGCATATATGCATCGCTTAATTATTTTTTAACATAATTGCCAATAATTCGAGCATAAATGTCCAGGGAACAATTGCTTTCAACGAGATCAAAACATATGAATTCATTTCTATAAATCCATAAACTGCACATTACCCAAATATGAAACCTATCAACAAAAATGGCTCATTTCAAATAATCTCATATTCAAACCATTTGTATGAAAGAAAACACTAATCTGAAAACTAAAAACCCAAATGAAAGGCCTCTTTCTAATAATAACTATCAAAATGCCAAATGAATCGCCAATGATCTCTCGAAGATTTAAAATAGATCACCTTTCTTGATTGTGGAAAGTTAGTTGTCACTCGATTATTTTCCAGGCTACGACACCCTCATTCTCTTTCTCTATGAGAGGACTCTTCACATCTGAAATATCTACATATACATATGTCAACAAGACACAACGTATTAATTTTTTTTTAAAACTCACAATGAGTAGATGAGTGCTTCAATTGAGGCTTTGGCCATGGTGATGAAAAATTACAAGATGAGTGCTTTAATTGATGCTGAAGCATGGTGATGAATTGTTTTAATTAATACATATAGATGAGTGCTTAAATTGATGCTTTAGCCAGCAGGTGTAAATAGTGTGATAGCTGAAATTATAAAAGGGAAGATCAATGGAAATATCTAGTGACCCGAAAGGGACTTTCTTTAGGAGTGGAAGGGAAGTTCCAGCAAGTGTTTCTATTGAGAGAAGATAGATTTATAACAAGATAGTTCCTTGATATGAGTGTGGAAGATGCAAGGAACTTGTATAGAAGGGATATCAACACACAGAGCTTGCACAAGATATATCAGGTGGTGGTTCTTCCTTTAACGGGACTATGCACCTACCTAGCACATCAATTAGGATTTCCCAAATTCTCTATACTTAAACTTCTTTTTTAGAAGTTCCTAAATTACAACGCACCTCAAGTTGGCAGCTTCTCACTACTCTTCACCCTGAAGAGTTCACTTATTTACAAATAAAATATCAGAAGTTCTCTCAACACAAGATTTGAGAACAAGTATTCACTCAAACAATAGCAAGCACCCTTGAATTTACAACTTGAGGCTCTAATAGCTTGCTAGGATTAAAGTAGGATGATTTAATAACACTTTAAGGAATTTGACCAGGAAGAGATTGCTAGTAGAAGGATTTAATTAGCAATGGCTCTTCAAATGTAGGTGGCTGGAATGAGACTCAATGTTCAAGTGTTATGGCTATTAATAGCAAGGAGTCTAATGGTTGGACACAATTCTCTTTGAGAGAGAAATTAATTTCAGCTCAAGTTTTGAATTAAAGAGGGAGCAGGATGACATGGGCGAGCTGAAGAATGAGCAGGCTATGAAGAGCTTGCTGTCATGGCCGCAAGCTAGGAAGCAAGTGATAGTGAAAATATATCTCTAGAGATAGCACACAATCATGAATTAAAATATTTACACGGAATAGCTCCAAATGGGAAAGGGTTCAAGAATTCTTCATGAGAGAAAATGGTTGCTGGATAAAAGGCTCACTTGATTAAAATAATCAAGTGAAGAAGTGAGCATCTTTAAATAAAAGGCTCTCGTTCACTGTTTGAATAAGATAATCTGATGTAAAGGGATGTGGGTTTAGAGCTGCTTGAGTTGAAAAATAAATCATTTGTTGGAGACAAAATATGATAGGCAACCTGAAAAGAGAAAGAGCAGATTGTGATCATGTGCGCCGTCATGGCTGAAAGCTTAGTGCTGAAAAGAATGTGAAGATCTATCTAATGATAATGTTGATTTTAATAAGGGGTTTTTCTCTTTTAACCCAAATCTTTACCACCACTTATTCAAAAACCCACTCACTTTTCCACACTTCAAAACACCCATAATACCCATCCAACTTATTTTTAAACCCAATACCCAAAA
>JBAKGM010044529.1:0-17488 GCA_037177215.1 Asparagus racemosus
AATTTCACGATCGTCAAGGGCAGCCGGTCGGCGACGGCGATCGGCTGCGGCGGGCGGGCGGGCGGCGGCGGCTGTTGGGCAGTCGACAGGAGGCGGTGGAGTTGGGTTGGAGGGGGCGGCGGGCGGGCTGTCTCGAAGGGGGAAAAATGAAAGAGAGAAGAGAGAGAGAGAGAAACGAGCAGCTGATGATGAAGGCGAAAAGTAGCCGGGACTAGTAGTCTCGGCTATTTCGTTTTTGCTAACCGACCGCTCTGCTTAAAGAGCAGTCGGTTTTGCTAATAAATATGCTAAAGGGTCGATTTTGCTCTTTAAATTTGAAAAATGGTTGATTTCCAAAATTTCTCCTCAATGTGAACCATTTCTCATTGATGAACCTGGAGCTGCATTCATTGATTGTAGAACCCCCAATTGATAAGAAAAAGGTTTAGAAAGCACTTAGCCATTAATGAGCAGGAGACTAATCGATGAGGCAAAACTCATCGATGAGAATTTCCACTCATCGACGAGGTTAAAGTAGATCAATAGCTTTTAAGATCTAATCTCAGTCATACAATGCTGCAGGGATATATCTTACTCTCCTCATATTTCATATTATGACTATTTGACCTAATTGAGAGAGAGAGAGAGAGAGAGAGAGAGAGAGAGAGAGAGAGAGAGAGAGAGAGAGAGAGAGAAGTGCAAGGGTTTGAAGTTGAAAGATGAGATTGCATTGAAATCATCCTAAAGCTTTCAATCACTTCATCGTTATTTTCTTCGTTGTCTGATCCACAATGAATGACAATTACTACCCTAAGACTAGAGTTCTTCTAGGTCTCTAGTTGAATCATTACGAGAACGGTTTAGTTGTCAAAGTGATGTAAGATCTTTCTATTGCACTTAATTGATATTTGATTTCTATTTAAATACACTTCTTTATGATCATTTGATCTGTTTTGACGTTGCACTCAAGCTGATGTGAATTGAGGGTTAGGGCTACTAGTGAGGAGCTAAGGTTATAGCTGTGTGAGAGAAAGATTGGCATAGATGACTAATTTAGGGTTAGACTTGGGTGTTGTCTTATATCACCTTACTAGATTATGGTTTTAACCCAAGATCTCAAATGGTATGGAAGCCCCTCCTATCGAGGAAGAAGAGTGGAGTCGGATTTATCCGAACCACTATAAATTTCTCATGTTTGTGATTGTGGTTGTGTATTGGTTATTTCACATTTATTTTCACTGCATTTCTTGATATTATTTTTAATTGTCAAAATAATTGTGCAACCCTATTCAACCTCCCTTCTAGGCTTGCATTTAGATCCCAATAGTGGTATTAGAGCCTGACATCTCTGAAATTAGGGTTAACATCCTAGGATAGTTGGCTAGTCTAGGCACGTCAACCATTTTCCCCAAAGGACATGCTGTTAACCGACTCCAACAAATTTTTTATTTTGGAAAGCTCGTATGAGTGTATTTCTTTCATCCATTGACTATGACGTGTGGAATATGGTAGAATTTGGATATTATGAGTCAACTGACACCGTATACGAGATCACTGTTATCAAACCAAAGGGCAAGTGGACAGCTACTGATAAGAAATTATACTTTCAAACTGCTAAAGCAATGAATAATCTGTGTTGCTGACTTACATTTGAAGAATGTAATTGTGTATTTGATTGTATGGCTACACAAAAAATTTAGCATAAGCTAGAAGTCACCCATGAGGAAACGTCTTAAGTAAAGGAGGAAAAACTTGTTATGCTAGTAAGTGGGTATAAAACTTTCAAGATGGATCAATCATAGATTATCTAGTAGAGGCTCACTAGATTCACTGATATTGTGAATAGGGTGAAAGCACTCAGAAAGGAGTACAAAATAGACAAGCTCGTCATAAAGTTCTTGGCTCACTTCCATGTGAATTGGATCCTAAGGTAACAACAATTGAAGAGGCACATAACTTAACTAAATAGACTCTTGATAATCTTGTAGGAAATCTCATTACACATGAGTCGAGAATAAAGGAGCAAGAATAGAACTTTGAAGAAGACACAAAAAGGAAGTCCTTAGTTCTAAAAGCTAAGAAAGTCAAGATGAAGTAAGAATTGAGTTTGAGCTCAGAAGATGAGAAGAGTGGTGGAGTAGGCCTAATTGTCAAGGGCTTTATCCTTCCTAAAATCAAGGGACGATTAGAGATATCTACAAGACAAATGGAATTGACAATATAATAAGGTAAATAAAAATATGTTACCAATGCAAGAAATGGTGGCACTATAAATACATATGCCCGCTCAACAAAAAGGATCAAAAAGGAAAGGAAAAAAGTTTCAAGGTAGCCATGTGGGACATGTCAAGTAGTGAAATTGAGTTGAAGAGTAGCTCAGGAGATGATGAGAAAGCACACATGTTTCTTATGGCAAATAATACTGACTCGGATAATTCTGAACACGAGAGCCCAAGAAGTATACCCTTCATATGATGATGTATATTCTAAATATAATGAAATCAATTTGAAAAACTTGTTGAGAAGTTTGAAATGACAAAAAAGATGAATATAAATCTAAGAAAAGATAAAAAGTCATTGAATGACAATGTTACAAATCTTTCTTTAGAGTTGAATCTAATGTGTTCTAAATAAAATGTTACAAGTGCAAAACTATATGTGTGTACCATGCAGCAGTTGATTCCACAAGGAATGTGTGTTCTAAGAAGATCCTAATGTGGTTCTCGAATTGTGAAAGAAAAGAGAAAGGAGAGGTTGGTTTGGGTGTGATTTATGAAAATAAAAA
This sequence comes from Asparagus racemosus, assembly GCA_037177215.1. Lineage (NCBI taxonomy): Eukaryota > Viridiplantae > Streptophyta > Magnoliopsida > Asparagales > Asparagaceae > Asparagus > Asparagus racemosus. The sequence continues at coordinate 2,765 of JBAKGM010044529.1, forward strand.
GGCTAAAACAAGAAGAACAGAATAATACCAAGAAAAGAAGCGAATAAAAGAGATAAAGAAAAATTAACGATAAAACTCGAAATTTAGTGTTGAATCCACTCGTTAATTCCTATTTGGATTTCAAAACTACTTTCTTTTACTTCTCATATTAGTAGATATCTTTAGCATAGATTATCAAGTTATTCAAAACAAGCATAACCTATCAAAATTATATTCAAGCAATATCACCATTCCTGAAATAACTAAAAAACTAGAAAGTTATTCTAGAATTGAAAAATCGTAAACTATCAAACTATTTAAGATAAATGTAGCTTATAATATTCTTATTCTACTAATTATTATTCTAGTTGATTATCATAAGCATGATCATTTAATCATGAAAACAGAGCAATTCAAATATTAAAATGAAATTAAAATAGTTTCATCTAATCCTAGATATCCTAAGGAAATTTGCTACTCATACTACTGCTTGAAAGTAAGATTAAAAATAAAATAAATCCTAAATTATGAAGCATGAATAAAGAGCAATAAATTACATCCTAACTACAATGCATGAATAAAAAGCGAAAAATAAATCCTAAACATACAATTCTAAACAACAAATAAAAGAGGAAAAATAAAAACTTACATTGCAAGGAATTGACCCATTGTGAAGAAAATCTTTATCAAAAGAAGAAAATTAAAAATATAAAAAAACTTTTATTTGCTACCAACTAAAATTTATAACTTTGAAAGGACTTATCAAAAAGAGTAGTCCTCCTCTTTAAAATGGAGCTTTACAAAAAAAAATGTTTATCCTCCGCCCCTCACTTTCTACCTCTATTTATAACCAACAGCAACTAACATTAGCCATTGGATTAAATTTGGGCTCTAAGAAACCAAAATCAACCTTTGATTAGTTTTTATTACAAACTAATTGATTAGCTAATCAATTAGGTAATCAAGTAGTGCATCGATTAGTTTGTAACAGATTTAGTCGTCTTTATTGACTTGTTGACTCATCTCCTCTTGGGCTTTTTAACTTTGTAGGCTTCCTTTAGGCTACTTTTAGACTTTAAATAGAGGTATTTTAGGCCTCTTTGATCTATTATTTGAAAATTTGTTTATTTCTTGCAAATTCATAAAACACATGAAGTTCGCAAGTATATTTATTCAATAAAATAGATAATGAGGGTACAAAAGTAAAAGAAAATATAGTTATCAAATACACGCACACCTAAACTTTTGCTAGTCCTCTAGCAAAAAAAGAAAATTAAAAATAAAGAAAAAATTTCTATTAGTTCAAAAAAACTTCTAAGTTAGAGCTATAATAAAGTATATCACTTTGAAATTTATTTAGAGTTATCATAAGAGGCTAACTTGAGTATAAAACTAACTAAGATTAGAAAGTTTAACAATCATTAAGTAAATCAATTATTAATTATCTTTGTCAAGTTGGCAAATGATAATTTTTTAAGGGAAAGAAAAAAATGATAAAATAAAGAGAAAACATGATTAGTCCCCACCCCCACATCTAAATTTTACATTACCCTTAATGCAAACTATACGATTCAAAAAGTAAACCAGATAGTAATTGAAGCACTTACATTTGTTAGCTCGACCTTGAACAAAGTGATAAAAAACTACAATTAACTTCAATATTGATGGATAGGGGGAGGGTGTAGCTAAAAATTTTCTCTCTCCTTTTTTTCTTTTTTTTCTTTTTTTCGTTCTTTTTTTAGCAAAAGAAAAAGAAACTCTCCAAATGAGAGAAGAGCAAATTCTTTTTTTATATACAAATATTTTGTTTTTTATTTCTTTAATAACAATGTGGTTTATAAAAAACCAGCACCATCTCTTCTTTGAGTGTAGAGAATTCAAATAATGTTTTTAAAAGTTGACCCTTGATATTAAAAATATTACTATTTTTAGGATTCTCTATCTCAACTGCTCCAAGAGAGAAATGTTTTAAACAATTTACAGACCTATCTATCATGATCTCAATTTCTAAGAAAAAAAATAAAGTTTTGTGCTATAAAGCAGAACCTTTTGTCCTAATGTAAATTTTTTTTCGCATTATTGAGTTATCATGAAGCTTTTTTATTCTCTTTGTAAAAATTTGAAGTTATATATGCATGATTTCTTATATCATCCAATTCATTAATTTGGAGCATTCTTGTCTTACCTATAGAGTCTAAATCGAAATTAAGCTCTTTGATAGCCCACATTGCCTAGTGTTCAAATTCAACTGGGGGGGTGAGATGCATTTTCGAAAACTAGCCTGTACAGAGACATTCCCATATTTGTCTCAAAAGCAGTTAGATAGGCCCATAAAACATCACACAATATGACAGACTAGTCTTTTCTATTTAATTTATAGTTTGTTCTAAAATTTATTTGATCCATCTATTGGTGACCTCAACTTGTTCACTGATTTGGGGATGATAAGGAGGAGATAATTACTAGTGATTGAGAATTTCCTCATTAAAACTTCAAAAGAACAATTATAAAACTATGTGTCGTTGTCTCTAGTGATAGCACTTGGAACTCCAAATTGTGAAAATATATTCTCTTTGAGAAATTTGACAACTACCTTGTTGTCATTTGTTTTACATGCAACCGCTTCAACCCGTTTTGACATGTATTCTACAGCCACTAGAATATATAAATTTCTAAAAGAGGTTAGAAATTTCTAAAAGAGGTTAGAAATAAACCTATGAAATCCATACCCCACACATCAAATAGCCCAACATTGAGCATTGATTATAAGAGAATCATATTTCTTCTAGTGACTCTTTCTAAAGCTGACAAAGATTACAAGCCTTACAAAACTCATAGGCATCTTCTAACAGACTAGTCCAATATAGCCCACATTAAAGAACTTTCTTAGCTATTTTTCTTAGACCAAAGTAGCCCCCATAAGCTTGCTCATGACAGAAAGAAACAACACTCTTAATTTTTTTCGTTTGTAATACACCTACTAAAGATCCGATCATGATAAAACTTGAACAAGTAGGGATCATTCCAATAGAAATATTTTATTTAGCATAGAAAACAAGATCTACCCTGTTTAGACCAATGAGAAGGGATCTCTTTTGTAGCAATAGTTTATAATATTTGTAAATCATGGTACGAACTGGACTTACACAAGTTGTTCATTAGGAAAATTGTCATTTATCATAACATTTTATGTTGGTAGCCTAGACAAGTGACCTGCTATAGGGTTATCTGCTCCTCTCCTATCAAGGATTTGGAAATCAAGTTCTTAGAGCAAGAGTATCCATCTAATGAGCCGTGCTTTAGCATCTTTTTTGATCAAGAGATACTTCCGTGTAGCATCATCAGTGTAAAACTTAATCAGGAACCCAATAAGAAAGGACCTAAAATTTTCAAAGGCAAAAACAATAGCTAAAAACTCCTTCCCGGTGATAAATTAGTTTTTCTATGTATCGTTCAACATCCTACTTCCTTAGTAAACCACATGAGACTTTTCATCTATCTGTTGTCCTAAGACAGCACCTATTGTAAAATCAGATGCATTACATATTAACTCAATGGGTAGGGTCTAATCTGATAGTGAATGATAGGAGCTGTGGTTAGCTTCTCCTTTAGGTGATCAAATGCCTTATGATATTTAGGAAAGAATTGAAAGGGTGTATCCCTAGCTAAAAGAATAGTCAAAGGCCTAGCAAATTTACTAAAGTCTTTGATGAGCCATTTGTAAAAGCCAGCATGACCAAAAAATGATCTGACATCCTAAACATTTTTGGGAGGGGAAAAGTTAGAAATGAGGTCTACGTTAGCTTTGTCAACTTTTATGCTCTTAATAGAATCTACACCCCCTAAGACAATTCCATGTTTGACCATGAAGTGACATTTCTCCCACTTGAGAGTTAGATTTTTCTCCTTATACCGTGCTACGACAAGTTTGAGATGATGCATACACTAAAAAAATGTGTCACCAAAGATCGAGTCGATAAAGATCTCCAAGGATTGGTCAATCATATTAGAAAAGATGTTGACATACAGTGTTAGAATGTGGCAGGAGCATTGCATAACCTAAAAGGCATGTGACGGTAGGCAAAAGTGCTATATGGACATGTGAAAGTGGTTTTCTCCTGATCTTCGGGAGCAATGAGAATCTGACCTGAATATGCACCTAAAAAAATAACAGAACTCATGGCCTGCTAAACATTCAAGCATTTAGTCTATGAAAGGAAGAGCGAAGTGATCTTTTCATGTGGCTAAGTTGAGAGTTCTATAATCAATGCAGACTCGCCATCTGGTTTGGATTTGAGAGGGAACTAACTCGTTAGCCTCATTCTGGATCATGGTGATACCAGACTTCATAGGAACAACCTAGACTGGGCTCACCCAAGAACTTTCAGAAATGAGGTAAATAATTTCATTATCAAGATTTTTAAGAATATCTTTCCCAACAACTTCTTTCATCACTGGGTTCAACCTATGCTGGGGATCCCTAGTAGGTTTCCCATCATCTATGAAATGGATTCCATGTTGAATAATGGTTAGACTAATCCCTTTAAAATCAGGCATGGTCCATCCAATGACTCCCCTGTTTTCTCTCAAGACATCTAAGAGGGCTTCTTTTCGACCGGTTGTTAGAAGCAGCAATGACTGGTAGGGTCTCATTCTCTCCTAAGTAAGCATACTCTAAATTTTCAAATAAAGGATTGAGCTCTGACTTAGGGGATTCCTTTATAGATGGACAAAGTTGGACTTAGGGTTCTGTATCCAAATATTCAGGTTGAGGTCTCAATGTAGATACATGATCTACTTGCTGATCTAACTCTTCTAACAGTTTGATTTCTTCATCAAAGATCTCATCAAAACTCGGGTCAGATAAATAAAGATCTGACTCATACTCTCCTTCTAACTGTTCGCTAGGCATTTCATACTAAAGTTTACTTCTAGGAGTTGATTTGATAGATCACTTGGTTGTTTTCCTAGGTTGAAGATATTGAGATTAAGAGTTATAATCCCAAAAGATAACTTCATTTGACCATTTCTATAGTTGATTAGAACATTTGAAGTGGCTAAGAACAGTCTTCCTAAAATGACTGGGGATCTGACTCTTGAGATTGAAGATAGGCTGCATTTCTAAGACAATAAAATCAATAGGAAATATGAACACCCCAACCTTAATTAGAAATCCTCTATCTCTCCCTTGGGTGGCTTCATAGATCTATCAGCTAATTGGAGGTGCATCTAATTGGTTTTAATTCTCCTGCCCCTAGAAGTTAGTAGACTGAGTAAGAAAAACGATTTGCACTAGCTACTAAGTCTAGAAGTGCCTTATCAATGAAGGTATTTTTTATGACACTTGAAATAGTAGGACAATTTTGATCCTTATATTTTAGGGCCATGGACTTTGAAAGAATGTCACTAATATAAGCAACTAGTAAGTCTTTCTTAGGAACATTAGTTTCTCTTTCTTTTTGCACAATTCCTTCAAAAATTTTGTATAAAATGGAATTTGTTTGATGGCATCTAAAAGAGAAATGTTGACCTTGACCGATTTAAATATTTATAAGATCTTCTTCATCATATGAGAGTTTTTCTTAGGTCTGAGTCTATTTGGACAGGGAATAATGGACTTATACCTATCTAGATTGAGCTTAAGTTGAGTCTCAGGTTCTTATTCTTTAGAAGTGGGTGACTGTTGTACAGAATTATTAGAAGGAGAGAGAGTTTGTTCAGATTCAACAGATTGGATAGGAGAAGAGGATGAAGGAGCATGATCTTGAGGCATTCTAACTTGGTTATCAACCTGTTTTCCAGACCTTAATGTGTGGACTGCACTTACTTGAGCTGGATTGCATGAACGTGATCTAGTGTCTTTTGGATTTGCAAGTGGTTGACTCTAAAATTTTTCATTCTCTCTCTCTCTCTCTCTCTCTCTCTCTCAATACTATCTAGTTATCCTAGTTGAGTTTCTACTCTAGCTATTGTAGGTGTTGAAAATTACCTATAAGTCCCCAAACATGACTCGTGACAATGAGTTGACGATTGGTGAGCCATCTGATGTTGCAATGGCAAACCGTTGATGATTGGGAGCATCAGCCGCTTGCTGGCCTCTTTCTGCCTTTTTATTCTTAAGGAGATGCTCGGCTTGCTCCCCGCGCACCTTCAAGTCTTTCTGTGTCTTGGATAGTGCCATTCCCATTGCTTCAAGTAAATCCAACGAGAGGTTGTTGTGGCAGGTTTAGAGAATGAACTCCTCAGTTATCGAGTCCCGACAATTTATTGCCTTGTTCTAGAACTATTTGGCGAAGTTGTCCACAGTCTCTCTGTCCTTCTGCTTTTCGTCCAACAACGTAGCGATGGATATCTCGGTATCGTCATCAAAGAAATTAGCGGGGAACATGACCCATGTCATCCCAGCTGTTAACACTTTCGGGCTTGAGACGATGGTACTAATTGAAGGCAGCCCCTTGAAGGGTGCCAATGAATGACCGAACCATCAAGAGCTCGTTGTCGGAGAAAACTCTCAGGTGAGATTTGAAGTATATCAAGTGCTGAGTAGGTGAACCCTTCCCGTCGAATGGCGTGAAATTTATTAGATTGAACTTCGCCAAATACAAGATCGATTCCCACTCCTTTGGGTACGGACATGGTATACCCGTCTTCTTTATCTCTTGAGCAAAAATCAAAGTGTTGATCTTACTCTCGTGGTACATTATCTTCTCGTTCTCGGAGACGATAATGTTACCACTGGTGTTCTCGAGGCCACCCCCCGCATTCCGTTCATCAGGGGAATTACCGGCGTCACAGTCTTCATCTGTCCATGTCGCTATCTATTTGGTTAACGCGATAACTTAGCTCACCTTGGTGATTCATTAGCGCTTGGACTTGCTGGTCATGCATCTCTCTCATTTGTTGTATAGCCATCTCCATCTCAAATTTAAAATTCTCCTTTTGTTTGGCCATTGTCTCTTCGAGCATTTTGGCCACATGTTCTACACTAATCATGAGTGCTTCATGGGGTTCTCCCTCGCTAGAAATCGTATTATCGGAAGCCATTACGGAGCCAGCATTTGACACTTCATCATCTGAAGGTAACCCCCTCTGCACTTTATCATAATTAAGACGCTTGATAGTCCCGGTCTGCAACTGAGTTATTCGTTGAGACGCACTAGGAATGGAACGTGACGACGTCCCTTTGCCTATCATATTGATGGTGACTCTTGGCAATTCATCATCTTTGAGGCACCGATCTTCTTCCGCGGTAGTGCCCCAGCCTGGGTTTCAGCACTTCGGTACCAAGTCTGTGAAATACTGACACCCTCTCCGGGGCTACCTTGGTGTAATTACACTCTGACAACAGCGCTCTAATCAGCTTCGAACACAAGCACTATGTATTAAACTCTAGGGAACTCCTCTTTCGGGATTTACTCATACCCCTAGCACGATAGTACAGCTCATCAACCTAAATGCCAGAGCAACCCATCGTGTGTTGGCATGACTCCTCAGGTATAACGCTGTCATCATCAAACACAAACATTTCTTCTGAGGACGGACCGTGCTATCAAAGTTCCCAAAAGTGACACATCTCGACGTTCACCTTTGCGGGTGTGAAGTCTTGACGGACTCTTAGACTTCAATTCACAGCACAGTGCGAGCAGCTTCAGGGATCTTCCTATTGCGGTGGATGCGACCCCAGTACTATGAGTTGTTCGGGACCTTTTCAACGGGCTCAAACGTTCAATGATTAGAGTTTTGCCTCAGTCATCATGCAACGGGCCAAGGCGTTCTAATATCATCTTCTTACTCTGGGGTAAGCTTGCAGGCTTGACCAGAGTGGGAACGTAGTTGGATGGAGGCTTGGATGTGACCGCCGGAGGTGGGGTTGTCCAAATCGTTGTTCCGGATTTCAACCTCCAAACTTGGCGCATCTTCCGTGGCTTCGTGGCCACCTGTTCCTTCTTTAATTTTTGGGCTTCTTGCACTAAAGTCTGTGTGTGCACAAGCAGTGCGCGGTGCTTTCGGATGCGCTTCTCAAGCGTTGAACAGTTTTGTCTAACCCGGACCCATTCACTGGTTGACAGCTTAGAGGGGTTATCAATCACCCGTTGTTGGGGTGCTTGGCCACTTCTAGACTTGAGATCCGTCTGATAGTGAATCCCATTTGTAGACTCTAGGGCCTTAGCGAATTGTTTCGCCAGACATTGGCGTCGCCTTATGTAGGCTTTCCTGGAGAGAGTCGACGCGCCATTAGCGATCATCCCCTGCACGGAGGGGTTTGCTACAGATCCAGCCATCTTTGATACTGAACAGACGCTGCCTACCTTGACTTTGGCAGTAGCGGGATTGTAATCATTAGCTTGAGATTCCACATCTGAGGACTAGCGGATCTTCCTCACAGCGAAGATCTTCCTGGACTTGCGAGAGGAGGATGATCTAAATGAGGATGAAAGGTATTCCTCAAACTTCTATTGGTCGAACTCGTATTCGACCTCTTCAACAACCGGGATTGCAATCCGCGGTTGCGACACGACGGCCTTGTTAGTGAGACTATTGGCTGCCACTGTGGTCGCCAGCTTGCTCGCGGGGAAAGTTGCGTCGATCTTCATTGATTTCGAACTCATTATAGCTTTATACCTTTACAGATAAATTCAAAATAAAACTCGTCTTTCTATATGACTGGGTTACAATGAAAATCAAAACAAATAAAAATTATAACTTTTCCCCAAAACAAATGCAAAAGCTCATTTATCGCACTCTTGCTTGTGTGGGTTATTTGTCGGTGCCGTGGTTAATCTGTGGACCACCTCGTGATCAGATCCTGGTTGGAACTGAGATCTACACGATCAAAGGGAATTGTTTCAAGAAGGAAACAATTGCTTGAAGCAAGTGAAATTGACCAAGTGAAGTCACAGCTCTTCTCAGGATCAAAATGAGGTTTGATCTGGACGAATGATGTGTAGATCTGATCTGGTGATCTCTCAAGATTCCTCGCTTCATGCATTGACGGGTTCACCGAGATCTCAGATATAGAATTCCCGGATCTAAGTGTAGACCGCTCCAGAATTCGATAGAGTCTCCCCTCCTTGCCCAAAAGTCTAGATCTATGTAAATGAGCACTCCTTTTTCATATTTATAGGCTTTGAATGTGGGTAACGGGTCATATCTGTGCCCAGATATGACCCGGCCGAGCCACTCATTGGTTGCTTGGCCTTGCCGAGCCACCAAATGGTGGCTCGGTTTGGCCGAGCCACTAGGAGGTGGCTCGGCCACCTTGCCACCGTGTGGTTTTTCTTCGGTCATTTTTTCTGAGTCCGGTTCATTTGTTTCATCAATTCTAGAGTCTGATTGGTTCAGATCCATCGATATTCGACTCCGGTTGGTTCTGTCTCATTGATATTCTGATATTCGAGTTCGGTTGGCTCCATCTCGTCGATATTCGCTGATCTGAAGCTTCGCCGTTGGATTTATTCCATGATTCATCGCTTCGCTAACTTGCACGCCTCGCCGACTCACTTCATGCATTTGTCGACTCATTTTATGCATTTGCGGCATGGTTGCGCCATCAACGGTTCGTCGTTGTATTGTCGGATGGGTCGTCAGTCATTAATCCATCGTCACGAGTCACGTTTGGGAATTTATAGGCAATTTTCAATGCCTACACCCATCATGAAAGTAAGGATGAAGATGGTGAATGATGATCCTCTCGGACAACATAAAAAGGGTCTCATGCCACATGCCACCCCAAACGGTGAAATTCTTTGGGTCCACCCTGACTTGCTCGAAGATGATCAGTGGGAGGCCTCTTTGTCTGAGAAGAAATCAAAGCACAAGGGAAAACCATGTCATGCCACTTCAGCAATCTTAGAGAAGGATGATGAACATATAATGACATTCCAGCTTTTCGAAGAGGAACATGAAGTCTTCACCACCAGGAGCAGACACGAGTACAATTACGAGTATCTCGAAGCTTCTAATCTAAATGCTAAGACGCTGACGGAGCTAGGAGTGGCGATGACTCCTCCCACGCGTGCTAAAAAATCACAGTATCAAGCGATCACCAAGGAGGACATGGCCAAACTAAAGGAGAAGCAACCACAACACTAGGAGGTTCAAGTCCCGAAATAGTCTCGATTCAATTGTCTGATTAGAAGGGACAAACTGAGAAGTTTGAGCTCCCCGTACTGCTTCGATATTATGGCCCAATTGGCTAACATCCCAGTGAGGATAACCCTCTGTGTGCTGCTATGGTTGTCAAAAGAAACCAGAGAGGCCGTATAGGAAGCCCTGGCTGACTCTGAGGTGCTCCTCACTCAGATCGAGCCAAGTGCTGAAGAACCAGAGTTTTCTGCCATGCAATGTGACCTCACAACCAAGCACTTCTCCTGCATTACTTTTACCAAGGAAAACATGTAGACAAAAAACTCAAAGCACGACAGGCCGCTATATTTTACTGGATACATTGGCTCCAGCAAAGTTAACTGAATCTAATTTAATCCAGGTTGTGCTGTGAGTATTGTGCCCCTCCGCTTGATGTATAGCCTCGGGATTCGTTCCAGTAAACTGGCATCTACAGGCATGGTGATTTATGGATTCAATACCAGTAGGTCTCGGCCACTAGATAAAATCTAGATAAAGTGCCAGATGGGAGATTTTAAGTCTAAAGTCACATGCTATGTGGTTGATGCGGAGACTTCCTATAACTTATTATTGGATCGGCCATAGATCTATAATAATGTTATAGTCCCCTCCACCCTTCATCAGTGTCTAAAATATATTGACACGAATAATGAAGTCAAGACAGTGGTCGCGGATAAGCAACCGTTTAAGAGGTTGGAGAACTACTTTACCAACTCCCTCCTTTATAGTAATGAGTCCGATACTGAATCATCAGCCCAATGCACGGACAGTGGCGAGGAAGGTGATACCAAAGCTGTGCTTGATTACGATGGTGGTTTTGTCATAAATGACATTGTACCCTTTGTAGTCAATCTTGACGATGGAGAATCGTCGGATGAAAGTTGTAATTGGCAACTTGCCGACAATGAGATAAATAATGATTTAGAGTACTCGTTGTCTCTTACTGATGTGATGAAATGATTGTTCGATGACCCTGAGTTGCACATATTGATTTGGTCGTCTTGTGTAACATAGAAGCATATCCGAGACTCTTTCGGGACAACATTCATCATTCCAGGTAAAACATGTGATGAAAAAGATTTCATTTACAGTAAAGGAAATGCGATTCTAGTACCAGACTACTTTTCGAGAGAGGATGTTAATGATGATAGGCCTTGGCTCTCACCTATTTAGATATAGTCTAGAAGCACAAAATCTCATGAAGAGATGGGAGTATGACCTTGCCTGAGGAGAGGGTCTTTGTTTCGGACGAGGTCCTCAAGTCCCACCCGAAGCTGCACACGTCCCAAAGGGGATACCTAATAATTACTATGGATTCAGGAGAGGATTGGGGTATGTATCCTCTTCAGAAGACAAATGCTGTTGGTTGATCGATAACCAATTATCTGATGTGGGAGATGGATATTCATCTCACTCCTATGTCTAGGATTCTGACGCCAGCATCGGTGAAATGTTCAAGGGTTTGATGTCGAATATGACTACAACCGACCCCATCACGATGAAGGACGATGAGGAGATACCAACATGGAAAGACCCATGGATCTATCACCTCAATATGCAATATGGAGACTGGTTCGAGCAAAGAGAACCCCCACTAAGAATGAAATGGTCTAGGTCAATATGGGTGACGAAGCGCACCCTAAGCCCATATTCATTAGTACCAGTCTCTCCCCAGAAGAGAAAGAAGAGTTGATTGCTCTCATCAGGGGATATATTGACATTTTCGCTTGGAACTACGAGGACATGCCAGGACTCGACCCCAATGTGGCGACGCACCATCTCAACATCAAGATGGATGCCAAACCCATCAAGCAACAGTAGAGACAGTTTCGTCCATAGATTATGGAAGCGATTATAGCGGAAGTGAAAAGGCTTATAGCTCGGACTTTATTAGGGAAGAACAACATTCAGATTCGGTGGCGAACATTGTCCCAGTCCTAAAGAAGAATGGGATGATCAGAATCTGTATCAATTACAAAGATCTGAATGCCGCATGTCCAAAAGATGACTTTCCTCTTCCCATCACTGATGTCATCATTGACAATACGTATGGATTAGAGAGAATATCCTTCATGGATGGTTTTTCAGGTTATAATCAAATCAAGATGCACCCGGATGATGAAAAACACATGGCGTTCAGAACTCCCCTCAGTGTCTTCTGCTACACGGTCATGCCGTTCGGACTAAAGAACGCAAGCGCCACTTACTAGCGGGCGATGATAAAGATTTTCTAAGAACATCTTCGGAAAATGGTCAAGTGCTACATCGATGACTTAGTTGTGAAGAGCCGCAACAAAAATGACCACATCAAGGACCTAAGGACAGTGTTCGACCTCATGTGAACTCATCATTTAAAGATGAACCTTGCCAAGTCTTTCCTTAGAATGTACAGCAGCAAATTCCCTCGGTTCGTCGTCACTAATAAGGATATTCATGTTGACCCGGATAAAGTAAAGGCGATACAAAAACTATAACCTCTGAAGAATCTGAGAGAACTCAGAGGGTTACAGGGGCGATTAGCTTACATCCAGTGATTCATGTCGGACCTCTCTAGAAAATACTAGCCATTCTCCAAGCTAGCCAAAAAAGGCATATCATTTGTTTGGGTCGATGCTTGTCAGAAGGCATTTGAGGATATCAAAGCATATCTATGAATCCTCCTGTCCTCGTTGCACCGCAGTCAGGTAAACTATTCTTGATTTACACCAAGGCATCGAACCATTCGTTAAGCACTTTACAAGCACAAGACGATGACAGCAGTCACGAACAGGTAGTGTATTACCTGAGCCGGACTTTAGTGGATGCTGAATCCCGGTATCTGATGATCGAGAATCCGTGCCTTGTGTTGGTGTTTTCAATTCAGAAGATGCGGTACTACCTAGTTGGGCAAACGATTTACGTTATCTCCAATGCAAACCCAGTCCGGATATTCATGATGCAACCAGCCTCCATGAGTTGGCGTTTGGCAAAATGGGCCTTGCTCTTGCCTCAGTACGATTTACACTTCAAGCAACAGAAGTCAGTCATGAGACATGCAATTTTCGATCTCTTAGCAACTAATCCAATGATGAATGCTTTTGAATTATGTGATGACTTGCCAGATGAAACCCACAAAGTCAACACTATATCGCATCAGCAAGTATGGTAATTGTACTTTGACAGAGCTTCTAGAGAAACCAATGTGGTAAGCACCCTAGGATGTTCTAAGATTTCTTCTAGAGTTAGAGTTGTTTTAGTTTCCCCGGAGAAGCATGTGATGCCTCGGGCTTACTCGCTAACCAAGCCGTGCTCTAATAATGTAGCCAAATACAACGCGTTACTTATTGGACTTAGTTTCACCAACGAACTGGGGGTTGAATATCTCGAAGCCTTTGGGGATTTCCCACTCATAGTCAAACAGATCCATGGTGACTACGAAGTCAGGAATCCAGACTTGATTCTGTATCACCAGGCGACCGTTGAGATGGCAGACTCGTTTGAAGAATTTTTCATCGAGTATATTCTGTGCCTCCAGAACACATACGCGGATGCCTTAGCAGCATTGGCAGTATCGTAAATGCAACCTCCTGAAACTGAACAGTTAGTCACTATGAGAACTCACCAACTATTTGTACCGATATATGAGGAGGAGGAGGACGACGGAGGGGTGGTCATCAATGAGGTGTACACAACCCAAGTTAAACCAGAGCCCCGGGATTATCATTTCCCTATAATCAACTATGTCCTATATAGTATTTTGCCAGAAGATGTAAAAGATAGGGAATCAATCTGACGAAGAGCACTAAGGTTCTTTTATGATGTAGAGACCCAGACGTTATATAATCACAGGTATGACAGCTTGTTGCTCCTGTTCCTTTTGAATAAAGAAGCGAAAGAAGTCCTTAAGGAAGCACATGGAGGAGAGTGTGGCACACCCCAACCTGGTCCCAAGCTTTATGATTGTATCAGAAAAATGGGATACTTCTAACTAACGATGATTAATGATGCAATCGAGTACACTCGAAAGTGCCACACATGTCAAATACACGCGAATTACATGCATCAACCCCCGCAGCATTTGCATCCTTCGGCTACATCTTGGCCGTTCGAGACGTGGAGAATGGACATTGTGGGTTCTATTTTTCTCTGTCAGTTAAAGGTGATCGGTTCATTCTCACGATTACTGACTATTTCTCTAACTGGGCTGAAGCAATTTTTCTTAATGAAGTGAAAATGAATAATGTCATCAGGTTCATCAAGCATCACGTCATCTATCGACACGGTGCGTCAAGATAGATCATACATGATAACGGTCCTCAATTTGTCAGCAATGCCTTCATCAGGTTTTGCGAAAAGTTTAAGATTCAAGACGTCTCGTCGACAGCTTATAATCCCACTGCAAATGAATTAGCGGAGGCGTTCAACAAGACAATCATTAAGATCTTGTTGAAACTCGTGAAGATCAATAAACGTGAGTAGGACGATAAACTCGGAGAAGCACTCTGGGCATATCACACCACAATACGCATGCCTACCAGAGCTACCCCATATTCTCTAGTATACGGATTTGAAGCTGTACTTTCATTAGAAATCCAAATCCCATCACTTCGTATCGCCCTCACAACTGAGATGACGGTGGAA
>JBAKGM010044538.1:0-17486 GCA_037177215.1 Asparagus racemosus
TATATGAGTGTGTGTGTGTGTGTGTCTGCGTGTGTGTGTGTGCGTGTGTGTATATTCAATTTTTTGAAGACCAAGAGCATTAAATAGAAGTCCAAGAACATTCAAGAGAAGCCCAAGAGTCTTAAATGAATTAAATGCAAGAGAAATAAAGCCCCACAAAGCTCATCTCTCAACTAATGAATAAATGGTGTAGATTATTTTGAGAGATTCTATAGTTGTGAGAGTTACTTAGGGCCTAAGCTAAAACCTATAGTTGTAAGGGTTACTTTGGGGCCAAGACAAATCTATGGGTTGTGAGAGATTCCTGTTATCTATAAATAGAGGGGTAAAGTGAGGGTTTGAGAGTGTGACAAATTTTATAAACTCCTTTTTGGAGAGGTGGACCTTTAATTAGGTTTTCCAATTTGTAAAGTTTTAAGTTTGCAATAAATAAAAAAATTTCTTCCTTTTTCAATTTTATTTCTTCTTCTTGTTAAAGATGAAGATTAGGGGTGGGCATGGGACGGGCCAGTTCAGGCCCGTGACCCGGCCCGCATGGTTCAAGGCAGGGCCGGCCTGACCCGAGCCCGACAGGGTCAGAGTGGACCAAGCCTACTTCTTTGATCCCGAGTTTGGGACTGGACCTAGCCTAGCCCACGACCTGCCTAGGTACGTGCTAGGTTTGACCCGGCCTACGGCCCGTAGGTCGTGGGCCGGCCCATGGGTTTTCTGTCCAATTTTTTTCTTTATCTTTTTAATTATATAAAACTTGTATTAACAATTATAAAACTATTTCTAATTTATTTTTTAGTAATTTAAACTTATATTTAACTATTTTTAGACTTGTATTAAACTTTTTACTGCTTCTAAGTAGACAACAACGAGCTTAAAGATCGCTGCTTTGTTTCTCAATAGGCCAAAAGGACCACGAGTCAAAGACCTATACTCTTTTAGCTTTGTTGGCAGCTAGCTGCAAACCCAAAGGGCTAAAGAAATAACTAGACTAACCAAATAATGTATCGTGGGCCAGGGCAGGTCAGACCGGGGCGGGTTGCGCGTGGTCCAGGTCAGCATGGGTCGAGACTACTTCTCTAACCCAGAGTCTGGGGCTAGACCTGGCCCAGCCCGTAACCTAATATATTATGGGCCGGGTCAGACTGGGTCGTGACCCATGGTGGGCTAGGCCGGGTTGGCCCGGGGGTGGACTCGGCCCACGCCCAACCCTAATGAAAATTTATTTTTAAGGGACCAACCCCTTGCAAGGTAAGTTTTCATTTTGCTCTCTTATTTTCTTATTTTAGAAATTCATGTTTTAGGATTTTATTTTCTTTTTATGTTGGTAAATTAGATTTATTTCATGTCTTGTAGTATAGATTTACTTTCATGCTCTTTTATGTCTGTTGTTTATTTTTATGCTTCATAGAATTTTTTTCATACATTTTTATTTTTTAGTATAGATTTACTTTAACGCTCTTTTATTTTTATTAGTTAGATTTTCTTTATGCTCATAGTTTAGATCTTAATTTCCTTGTTCTTATTCTTATTTTTGTAGTTAGTCTTTATTTTTATTCTCTTTCTTTTATGATTTCTAGCCTTGATTTTATTTTCTTATTTTTATTTTTCAAAATGTGGAACTAAATCTTGTAGGAATTCTAGAATTGTATGAAACTAGTTTGATTTCTTTTATAATTTATGGACTATTCTCTTTGTGCTTTAAATGATTATGTTTAGGATAATCAACTAGAAAAAACTATTTGGTAGAATACGAATTTAATAATCTTTGCTTATCTTGTGTGGTTTGATAGGTTATACTTATGAATTTTAGAATTACTATTAAGTTGCTTATTCTTTTCATGAATGATGATTTTGCTTGGATGATAATTTGATAGGTAATGCTTTCCTTAAATGGTTTGATAGTTTATGCTTAGTAAATCTTAAGTAAAATGTGATAAAAAGAGAGTAGTTCATAAATCTTAAATGAAATTAACTAGTGGATTCAATTCTAGATTCCTATTTTGTTTACTTAATTTTCTCTATCTTTTATTTATTTTAATTTTCCTCCTTTTGATTATTTTTTTCTCTTCTTGATTTTATTCTTTTCTATTTTCTTTATTTTTGCTCTTTGTTTAGTCTTTATTTTCTTTCATTTTTCACTCTTTTTCTCCCCTCTTGTTCTAGTTTTCTTTTATTTGTAAATAATCACACATTCTCTTTATCTCTTTCACTTTCACACTTGTTTGTCCACAAACATCTAGGACCGTTGTTAGAATTTTTTCTACACACCTTTCTCTTGGGATCAACATTATAACTACACTATAACTTGATTGTGCATTTGCAATTTTGACACTATTTCCACAACATAGACACTCAGATTATTGCGGGCTTAGTGATGGTAAATATCTTCCTCGGAGGTGAGTGATTGTGATGAGAACTATCAACATGCTTGTCTCTTGGTTGCCTTGATTTGCGCTTGGGTTAAGGTCAATCTCTTGAGGTTGTTCTATAATCTCACACATATTGCTTCCATCATGTAACTAATTCTGTTTGGTTCCTTGATCACAGCTCTCCTTATGGCAAAGAAATTCTCTTTCGATGGCATCGCTGAAGCTCCTAGTTAAGTGGACTTTACTAATAGGAACATTAATGGATTAACCTCATTGGTATCGGGCGTAGTCACGAACAAGCTCCTTCTGCAGTGGCTCCTCCTCCACATCTAGCTTATGCTCAGGTCAAACTTCCCTCGGTCATTCCATAAGTTTCGATGAGTGATGATGCATTCCTCGACTACATGCAGGAGACTTTCTCTTGGATGTTGAGGTACAATGATCGTCAGCTCAATGCATCTGCATTGAGATGGAAGCAGTTGAGCGATATCGCTCTCATAGTTATTTTGGTGCTCGTCAGGCCATGAACGAGGTGGCTAACTCGATGGGTGCTGCTGCTAAAGTTACTGCGGACATGGCTATAGATATGGCTATAGATGCTGGTGCTCTAGCTGGTGCATGTGGTGCTTTATCTTCTCGGAGGCCTCATGCTACTTCCTAACCAAGCTCTCTAATTACTTGACACCAACCGAACTTGTTGTACACTCCAGGCTCAGGTGTAGATTTGTTGCAGTCTTCAACACAAATCCATTTAGAGTCAAACTCCCATGTAGTATTCTCATAGGAACACAAACATCTCTTTCTTGTAGCTAAATATCCCCTTGAAGACTCTTAAAAATCCTATCACTATACAAAACCTCCAAAGTTGTGATGAAGGGTTATTATTTTATATTCTAACAATGCCCCTAAAGGTTGAGTGCCAAACCTGCACTCACACATCAACATAAGTTTTTTTAAAATTCATATTAAATTTATGGTTAGTTGGATTCATACCCAGATTACTCTAATACCATCTTAATACCCTTGGCACTACACCAAAACTCTGAAGTTGTGAAGGGTTGATGGTTATTATTTTATACTCTAGCAAAGATGAAGCTCCACCTCTTACATTGTTCCCTTCAAACAACATGTATAGGTCATCTCCATGCCTCTTTGCAACCATGATGGGATTCCTTTCGCAGCTTATGATGATGGCTCCCTTGGCCACTTGGGTTTGGTAGCCCTACGAGTCAAGCATCCCTAAGAGAAAAGAGTGGTTGTAATATTCTTTAAAGTATAGTAAAGATCTCTCTCTCCCCCTTCTCTAGTGAATTTAGGCATATTGCCAAACTATGTAAATCTCATGTTTGCTGTGATTTCAATTTTGGTTGGTTTTGCGTTTGTTCTTGTGTTTGTTATAATGTTTCCGCACTAAACCCTAGAACTCATGACATACTATACCTACTTATCTTCTAGCAATGATATCCTATCTAATTTAATATATAAATATTCTTTAAATATCTAGTTAATAATTAAGGGAAAACAGTTTTTCAGAATATTGGAACATCCTGGTTTTGAGAAGTGCATTAAAAGAAGTCAAAATCCTGAACTCAGATGGTTCCTTGATGTAGTTGTCAATCCATCATGTTTATAATTTACTAGTTTTTATGCATATGCAATACATGTGATAAAATATCATGATTATTTATTTTTTGATTTATTTCCTATAACTTTGTCAGATTCATTTTGAGTTGAAATTTCTAAACTTTTGATTATTACATCTACCGTAATTTTTATTTAAATATTTTGAAATTTTTTGATGAAAGGAATTTCTGCATTAAACTGGGCTCACATGAAAATGTGTGTGGTTCTCTTATTCTTTAGACTACAATAATTTTGCTTAGCTCTAAGTATACTTTTATATACTTGCATACACAACATCACCTTTATCAATCTGTACATATCACTTCATATAACTTATTTGTTTATCGGATCATTGAACTCCATTCTATTTCATAAACAGTAGAGATCTTAGATGCATTTTAACACCACATAAATGAAAGGGGCATAGAGTCCAAATTTGAAGAAGGATATGATAACATTGAAGATAGCTTATCTTATGGCCATGATGTCATTAACGCTAATAAAAGATGCTTGTTCTAGATGATAACATTGACAGACACCTTTCTGATATAAAATGATGGTAGGAGCTATGCTTATTTATTGCATATGTTGTGAAATTATATTGAGCATATGGTGACTCTAAAGCTGCAAAGTAAAATAAAGGATGCATCAACTGAACCAACACATGTCGTATGACTATTTTATAGCTTGTGCTCAAACTTACAATGTCATCAAGGACGAGTAGAGATCATATCTTAGTCATTAAGTATAAAGATAGATTTGAAGAAAAATTACAGTAATCTGTTCTTGATATGTTAAAAAAAGATATAAACAAATTTCTATAAAGAGAGCATGACCTGAGGAAGGATAATGTTGCAAAAGTGAAAAATACTTGAAAAATAACATTATAAAAGAAAGAGGCTAATTAAATCCAATAAGCTAAGATGATAGATCTAGAAGTGGGCTAAAATGTCACAAAAGAAAAGCATGACATTATAACAGTTCATTAAAAAAAATGATTCAATGCATTTAGTTCCTAATTATTGATAGATTTCATAAGAAATCTAAAGATTAATGGTAACTCTAGTATAATTTTATATGATAAAAGCATTCACATAAGCATATAATAATACAAAAAAAAAACTTTATTAAAATTCCTTCTAAAGGTTCTTAATTTTACTCAAAAAAATTAAACTATTCCATAAAATATTCAAAAAATATATTTTTTATTCCTTTTGTTTCTTTTTTGATTGAGCTGAGATCAATCCTTCTCCAACTTTATCTTTTTCCTAGACAATTCCAATGTAGTGTATTCATTGTCTATGTCGATTATGACATTAGGTTAGAGCTAGATTTCTTGTGCTATTATCTTTTCCTAGACTCGTTTATCTTTAGTCTTCTCATCTAGCTTCACAAAGAATTTGAATGTCTTTCTGATGTTCAATACAAACTAGAAATACAGATCTTGACTATTATTCTATTTTAATGAGAACAATGGTTAATTTCATATCTATGAAAATTTTTCTATTTTTCTAATTCATTACTAACATAGAGTTAGGAGTTATCTCTTTTTCCTCTGCAATAAATTCTTGTGTTGTGCATCCAATAAGAATTTCTGCTGCATCAAATAGTGTTACCTTTGCACTGTCCGTGTCATTTCCACGAGAATCTTAATTAAATTCCTGCAGCTTTCATTGTTGATTTCTAGATTATATGCTAATATTGGATTTTGATTTGTTTATGTCAAAAAGAAAGGATATTACTTAGCCTTGGTACTGAGTCATTAGCAATTCTGTGACATTTATTATTCGGACACTCACTATTAATATCTTTATCTACCTTCTTGTTATAGACATTATAAGTGTACAACCACGGCTCAGGTATGTTGCAAATGGTAGTTTTTTAACCTTAAAGGCTTATTAATAGCTTTACCACATCCAAATATATATGGGCATCGTACATTGCTAGAGAAAAATAGGGTATATATTCATGAAAATTCAGTAGTAAGCGATCAACTACAATCACCAAAATTAAAGCATATAAATTGTTTGTTAATTACTAACCCGATACCAGAGCTTCTCTTTCTATGAAATATTAAAAAGAGTAATTAAAATTATTAAATATAACCGGTACGAATGTCCCTTAATATTTACTCTAACGGGCTTGACATTGTCAAATCTTGCTCTTGTACCAGTAAACAAAACACCATGCTTATTGTGCTCTAAATTATGGAAACATCATGATTTATATGTAAGAACTTGCATGGTATGTTTTTTGATACAATCATTATTATTGTTATTATTATTTGGAGAAACATTTGCACAGTATGTTGGCTTTTGCTCTAAATTCTCTATATAAACTATCTGACTTTACATAAATTAAGTAGGATTGACTTCAAGGCACAAATGAAATAAAGTTGGTTTTCTAAATTTTCAAATTTGAGTGCTTGTTTTATAATTTTTGAAACTTTTAGGATATTTTTTTCAAAATAAAAATGGTTTTGGGGGCTATTTGTAATTCTTATATTTCTAGTGTACTGTTATGTTCGAAGTTCTCAAGGGTTTTTATAAATTTTAAAGTTTAACATTTCTTTTACAATTTTTAAAACAATTTGGGTGCTTTTTGTACTGCTAGGTTTGAAAATCTCAAGGACTTTTTGAAAATTTTGAAGTTTGAGAGTTATTTTACAATTTTTGCAACTGTTAGCGTATTTCTGCAAATTACAAATTGTTTATATGGGCATCTATAGTTCCTATATTTTTGGTATACTATTAGGTTTGAAATTCTCAATATTGCTTTTGAATATTTTGAACATGAAGGATTTGAAATTCGTAGGTCTTTTGTAAATTTTCAATTTTGAGGGTGTGTTTTGTAATTTTTGAAACTGTTAGGGCATTTATGCAAATAACAAACTATTTATGGGTCTATTGTAGTTTTCATATTTTTAGTGTACTGGTAAGTTTGAAAGTCTCATGGTTTTTTAAAATATTTGAATTTTGATGGTCTTTTTTAGAATTGTTTGAATTTTTACAGTGTTTTCTATAAATTATAAATTTATTAGAAGCTGTTTGAAACTCTTATATTTTAAATTTATTGTTCGGTATGAAAGTTCAAGTTATTTTTATAAATTTCTAATTTGTGAAGGACTTTTTTTGTTATTGTTTAAAAATTTAAGGAAATATGGATGTTTTCATAACTTATGAACTTTTAGAGTATTTTTGAAAATTAAAAATTGTTTATGGTGCTATTTATAATTCCTATATTTCCATTGTATTAATAGGTTTAAATTCTCAGAGTATTTTGATAAAATTTTATTTTTTAGTGTTTTTGCCATTTTTTAAACTTTTAAGGTATTTTCTGCAAATTACAAATTGTTTATTGGGCTTCATGTAATTCCTATATCTTTAGTGTACTTCTACGTTTGAAATTTTGAGGGTTTTTTTAATAATATTTTGAATTTTGATTGTTTGAAACTATCAGGATTTCTTGTAAAGTTTCAATTTGAGAGTGTTTTTCTATAATTTTTGAAAATTTTTGAAACTTTAGGGTGTTCTACATAAATTTCAAAATATTTATGGGTCTATTTTTAATTCTCATTTTTCTAGTGCAAACATTACTGAGGATTTGAAAATCTCATGGTTTTTTGTGAATTTTCAATTATGAGGGGTTTTTTGTAATTTTGATACTTAGGTTGTTTTATGAAAATAAAAAATTATTTATGGTTCTATTGTAATTCTCATATTTTTAGTGTACTACTAGGTTTTATATTCTCAATTTTTTTATAAATTTTAAAATTTGGTGGCTTTTTTTTGTAATTTTTAAAATTTCAATGTGCTTTCTACAAATTTTAAACTCTTTAGGGGAAGTTTATATTTCTAATTTACTTTTAGGTTTGAAATTTCAGCGTGTTTTTATAAATTTCTAATAGTGATGAAGTTTTTTTTATTGTTTAAAAATATAGGGCAATTTGATGGGTTTTTGCAAATTTCTAACATTTTAGGGTATTTTTTTAATAAAAAATAGTTTAGCAGGCTACTCATATTTCCTATGTTTCTAGTGTAGTTAGGTTTGAAATTCTTAGGTTTTTCCATAAGTTTTTAACTTTTAGGGATTTTTGTTATTTTAAACTTTTAGGGCATTTCTGCAAATTGCAAATTGTTAATGGGGTTACCTGTAATTTCTATATCTTTATGTACCATTAGGTTTGAAATTCTTAGGGTTTCTTTAAAAAATTTAAACTTTTATAGTTTGAAATTCTCATGATGTTTTATAAATTTCCAAATTTGAGGGTGTTTCCTATAATTTTAAAAATTTTAGGGCGCTTTTGGAAAATTATAAACTATTTATGGGTCTATTTTAATTTCTAAACTATTTATGGGTCTATTTTTACTTCCTATATTTTTGGTGCACCTTTATTGAGGGTTTGACAATCTCATGGTTCTTTGTGGATTTTCAATTTTGAGGGTGTTTTTTTAATTTACATCCTTTTAGGGTAATTTATGCAAATTAAAAATTACTTAAGGTTCTATTTGTAATTTTTAATATTTTCATTACTGTTCAGTTTGTGATTTTCAATTTTTTTTCCATTTAAAAAAAATTTTCAGGATATTTTCTATAAATTATATATTCTTTAAGGGCATATTTTTCTAAAGATGGGATGCTAACTTGTATCAAAGAAAAGATAAGATTCTCAGTTTAGTCACACACCAATAAACTACAGATTGTTTAAACTATATTTCATAAAGATATGGTTTACAAGCTAATTATTCACAAGGTAGGCTAGGTTACATGTGTGTTTTTTTATATCTATAAATTGACTTATTTTTTTGCTGTTATATGAATTTTTAAACAATTAGGTTACACGTGCAACTAACAGATGTTGGTTTCTTTAAAAACTGTAAATTATAAGTTCCAAATAGTGAGCCTTGATTTGAAACATTATGAAAATTGACATTTTGCTATGTATAATTTTATTTTCTCTGAAGTTGCTGATAATACATTAAGTACATTGTATCCTTGACTTCCTGAGGAAAACACAAAACCAAAAAATTCAGTGGGCCCTTTATATACCTAAGGGTATTATCTTTTTTTGTTGTTGAAAAGTTAACGTTGTTTAATAAAATTTAATGGAGAGAACTTTAGTATTTAGAAATACAATGGAATACTACTGAGCATACATGAGTGTGAATTAGTCAAACCAAATTAGCCGCGAACCCACCCTATTTGTAGTGAATATTTATGATCTTGTAGGATTTACAATCCACTTTATTGCTTCATCTTCCTAATGCTAAAATTATCAAGGAAAAAGATTTATTTTTTTGGTTACATGCAGTCAAGTCTTTCTATATATATGTTTATCCCAAGACTAACCACGACACTTTCAAACTTTCCCCAAAAACAGCCATTAAAATGCTATGAAATTTGACTTATATAATTCGTTGATATAATCCAAGAAGACCATAAAGAGACTACGAAAGAGAATTTTCTTTCTAGCAGTTAATCGAAGCATACCGCAAAGAACTATTAATTGTGCAACTTTGTTACCGAGCAAACATCAAAAGCAATTTGAAAGATACTTGAAACAACTTCAAATTAACAACAACAATATCAAATCACTGATAAGCTAACAATCATGCTAACAATATCAATTTTGCTATGTTAGTTTCCGTAAAATAAAAAATCACTAAGAGCCGTTATTGCCAGCAACAATAACAAATCATGATAACAAAAGAATAACAATGAAGATAACAACAACAAAATTGTTAGTATGTAATTTCTTGAAGTTTGAAATTGTTAGTATGTAAGATTAGGATATGATAAAAGAGGATAACAATTGCAAAAAGAGTTCTATTTGGATAACAATTGTGTAATTTCTTAAGTTTAAAAATCCAACAAGACCACAAAGAGCCTAAGAAAGAAAAAAATTCTGGCAGTTAATAGAAGCATAGCGCAAAGAACTATGAATTATGCAACTTTGTTACCGAGAAAACATCAAAATCAATTTGAAGCCTTACTTGAAACGATTTCAAAGAAAGAAAAATTGACAACAACAATATCAAGTCACTGAAACACTAAAAATAATGAAATATTATGATTTATTTTGAAGTGTGATCAAGGGTAGGATGAACATTATCGGATCAAATCTTTGTCATAGAGACATATGAGTTTAGAGCCATGGACCACATAATTCCTTTTGGTTTTGATTTTCTTTAGAGATAACATGATTAGTCTGGGTAGTTTATAGCATGTTTGATATATGTGAATCATGAAAATATTATCTGATTATATATGCTTTAATTGCTTTATAATAAAGAATAATTGATGAATTATTTTATTGATGTTTGCTATGAATAAATTTTTGGTACTAAATATATTTATTTTCGTAATACTAGATTATGATGGCTCGTGGAAAGACAGGCTCTAGTGTTGCTGCAAGGCGCTCTTCTCCTAGACTTAATGTTGATACAGAGACTGTGTGATCTTCGAGTATACCCCAATCGACAAAGCGTCCCTAAACCCGTGGCAGTGGAAATGCTGGGACAAGTTGGCTATATATTGAGTCCCCTAATATTGTGAACAATGCCCTGATGGGAATACCATGGGAAGATCAGGACCCAGGACTCATGCGGGAATGTCTACTCGTGTACTAGGATTGCGGGAGGGGTCACCTGAGCCCAATGGGGTGTTGAAGGACTCAATAGCTTCATTTAGATGTAAAGTGGATTCATAGTGGGGTAGATAGAGATTCTCGAAAAGCAGTCATAAGTAACTGAGAAGCTAAGTAAAGCACTAAGTATTCAAAAGAAGACTAAAGCTATGGACAATGACTTTGAAAAGTTTAAAAGGTGGTCTTCATCGTCTTTTGAGGAGGTTCTGATCTAACGATGGCATGGGTTTGAAGAAAATGGAGAAGTACTTCAGAGTCTTGGGGTGTTAAGAAGAGCTAAAGGTAGTTTATGCTACTTTTCTATTGGAGGGTGATGCATAGATCTAGTGGGAAACTGAGGAAGCCAGCTTATCACTTGAGGGGGAGAATATTCCTTAGAGCAGATTTATTGAGTTGTTCAAGGAGAAATATTTTTCCTTGCATGTCTAATCTCGTAAGAAGAGAGAACTTTTAGATTTGTAGTAGTGTGATGTGACAGTAGAAGAATATGAAGCTAAGTTCAAAGAGTTGTCCCGATATGCATCTGAGCTAGTTGCAGAAGAATTTGATAATGTAGAGGTGTTTGGGAATGGGTTGAGGCCAAAAATCCATAAGAAGGTTACTATAGTTATGTCGAAGACTTTTGAGGAGGTAGTGGAAAGAGCAAAAAGAGCTGAAAAGGCAAGTAAAGGGGAGAAGCCTATAGAAGAACCAAACAAAACTGGTGCCTAGTAGAAGCGGTTTTGAGATGATGGCATTCAGAAACAAAAGATGTGTTTAGACCTATCAAGAAGATTGTATTTCCAGGATCAGGGTCTCCAATTTAGAGATCGGGATAGTTTTCTCTGAGGACAAGTCCTCTAATTCAGAGAAATGATGGACACTATCACAAGTGCGGCCATAATCACAAAGGCCATTTTTCATCCTTCATTTTGAGATTGTTATGAGTGTGGCCAGTTGGGCCATATTACGAAGGATTGTCCAGTAAGGATATGAATTAAGCCTGAGGTTAAGAAAGTAAAGTTCTCAACTAGTGATGGTTAGAAATCTAAGACGCATGGCAGAGTATTTGCCTTGATGGAGCAGAATGTTCTAGCATCTAACTCCGTTGTAACAGGTATGCTTATTATTTCCTCTCAGCTCACACATGTATTGTTTGATTATGGATCTTCTCATTCATTTATATCGCATAGCTTTGCTATTAAATTGGGTAGAACTTTAGAACTATTAGAATCTAAGTTATTAGTTTCCGCCCTAGTCGGCGATTGTATGATTACTAATCACATCGTTAGGGGATGTTAGGTCATATGGGGATCAAACTTTGCCTGTGCATCTTGTGTTGCTTAATATTTATGATTTTGATGTTATTCTTGGTATGGATTGGCTTGCTGCCTATCATGCATCTTTAGATTCTTTTTAGAAGCGAGTTTCATTCAAAATTCCTATGGAGTTCGAGTTTTGTTTCAAAGGGTTAGGCGTTAGTGTTCCTGCATGTGTCATTTCAGCTATGAGAGCCTGTAGACTGCTAAGAAAATGTTGTCAAGGTTATATTGCAAGTGTAATTGGCACTGAGTAAAAGGAAGTCAACTTGGATGAAATTCCAGTTATTCGAGAATATCCTAAAGTTTTTCATGAAGACTTGCCAAAGCAGCCACCAGATAGAGAGATTGGGTTCACAATTAATTTGATTTCAGGAGTGGGACCGATCTTGAAAGCAACTAATCGAATGGCGCCAGCAGAGATGAGGGAGTTGAAAGCTAATCTAGGAATTGTTAGATAAGGGGTTCATCAGGCTGAATGTATCCCCTTGGGGGGTGCTCTAGTGCATTTTGTGAAGAAGAAAGATGAGTGCATGAGATTATGTATAAATTACCGAGAATTGAATAGGGTGGCCATGCAGAACAAATATCATTTGCCTCACATTGATGATTTATTTGACCAGTTGAAGGGTGCCGGGATATTCTCCAAGATTGACCTTCAGTTTGGATATCACCAACTCAAGATTAAGCCCGAAGATGTGTCAAAGATTACATTCAACACAAGATATGGACA
Organism: Asparagus racemosus; assembly: GCA_037177215.1. Classification (NCBI taxonomy): domain Eukaryota; kingdom Viridiplantae; phylum Streptophyta; class Magnoliopsida; order Asparagales; family Asparagaceae; genus Asparagus; species Asparagus racemosus. The sequence continues at coordinate 12,664 of JBAKGM010044538.1, forward strand.
TTATGAATTTTGGTGATGCCGTTCGGACTGACAAATGCCCTGACTACTTTTATGGACTTGATGAATAGAGCATTCAGGTCGTATCTCGGCCAGTTTATGGTTGTTTTTATTGATGATATAATGATCTGTTCTAGGAGTTGAGAGAAGCATGAAGAACACTTTAGAATTATTTTGCAATTACTTCTGGAACATAAATTGTATGCAAAGTTGGAAAAATGTGAATTCTGTTTGAGGAATGTTTCATTCCTGGGGCATGTTATCTCTAAAGAAGGGGTGCCGTGGGATCCTTTAAAGAAGAGGCAACTGTTGGTTGGAAGAGACTTAGCACCATGACTGAGATATGAAGCTTCTTGAGATTGGCTGGTTAATATAGAAGCTTTATCAAGGGATTTTCCCAATTGTAGCACTGTTGACTTGAATGGCTCAGAAAGGGGTCAAGTTCCAGTGGACAGTGAAGTATGAGCAAAGCTATTAGGAGTTGAAGGAAAGGTTAGTGTCTGCACCTATACTCACGATTCCTTCTGGATCTGGCAAAATTGTGATATACAGCATGCTTCTCCTATTGATCTTAGATGTGTTCATATGTAGAATGGGAAAGTAGTAGCATATGCATCTAGACATTGAAAGCCTTATGAGAAGCATTATCCAACACAGGATTTGGAGTTAGGCGCTGTTATTTTTGCATTGAAGATTTGGAGGCATTATTTATACATGGAGACTTGTGACATCGACACAGATCATAAGAGCCTTAAATATATTTTCACTCGTAAGGAGTTAAATATGAGGCAAAGGTGATGGTTAGAGCTAATGAAGGATTATGACCTTGATATTCATTATCATCCCGGTAAGGCGAATGTGGTAGCCGATGCCTTGAGTGGGAAGTTAAATGCTAGTGTTGCCACTTTGATCACCAATTAGAAGCATATGTTAGAGGACATGAGGAGGCTTGATATTGACATTCGAATTTGAAAACCTGGAGTGATGTTTTCTCATCTTAAAATCCAACCTGCTTTGATTGATAGGCTTGTAGCTGCACAATGTGATGATCTTGTTCTTGTAAAAATTAAGCCAGATGTAGAATGAGGACTTCGGCATGATTTTATTATTCATGATGGTGCTTTAAGCTTCAAAAATGGTTTATGTGTACCCATTGATCCTGAGTTGTAGGAGGAAGTTTTAGAGGAGGTGCAGTGTTCGGCATATACAGTTCATTCAGATCTACTAAGATGTATAGAGATTTGCAAGAAATATTTCAGTGGGATGACATGAACGGAGATTACATAATTTGTATCTAAGTGATTCGTATGCCAACAGGTGAAGATTAAGCATCAGAATTCGGGCGGATGTTTCGGGTCTTTTGTATTACATTTAGCTTAGATTACAAGAGGAAGACTTACAATGAAACAAAGAAAAATTTATATTTACCAGGGTTCTTTTCTGTGTGCCGATAGAGTATCGATCTTGTACTCCGTTGACGCACTGATTAAGACATCGAGTCTTTTGCCGTTGATGAGAATTTAGTTGCTTGGAAGATAGTTCAGTGTTCTCTTAGCAGCTTTTCTCAATAGAGTTGAAAGTGCAATGGCGATGATCTCTCTATGCGTGTGTGTTGTTGGCTGGGGGCTGGGGATGTAAAATGAACGATCTCCCCTCCTTTTATAGGCTAAAAGAGAGAGTTAATGGCTTTTAATTTTGGATTAAGTTGCCATTAAAGTAGGAGATAGTGGAGGAACAGTTATTCTCCTGAAAATAGCTCTCAAACGGCTAGTTGGGTAACTTCATTGACTTGATGAAGTTCGCTGGTGACATGGGTGAAGGTTGCTGGAGACTGTTCGCAGAAAAAGTCAGATTGATCTTCATTGATAAACTCATTACAGCTTTATGCTTTACAATGAATTCAAAATTTTGTCTTTTTTATAAGATTTGATTATAATGAAAATAAAAGGAATTTACAACTTTTTCCTGAAACAAACACAGGACCCTATTTATCAGACTCCTGTTTGCATGGGATCTTTGCATGTGTTAGGGTTTATCCATAGACCGCCGTATTATCTGATTCGGTGTAAGATCTATAGGATCAAGGGGATTATTTCGCGAAGGGAATAATCACCAAAGTGAGTGAAATCGACCAAGCGAAATCACCATGCTTCTCGGGATCAAAACAAAGTTTGATCCAGAGGAATCACGTGTAGATCTAATCCTTAGATCTCTTGAACTTTTTCACTTTACGCTGACATGCTCGTTGAAATCTCAGATCTTGCTGTCGGATCTAAGTGTGGATCGCTATTGAATTCGGTAGAGCCTCTCCTTCTCGCCAAAAAAGTCTAGATCCACAAAAATGAGACCCCCCTTTTATTTAGAAGCTTTAAAGTGGATGCGGGTCAGATCTGCACTTAGCCATCTCTTGGTGGCTCGGTCACCAAGCCACTACTAGGTGGCTTGGCCTTGGCCTAGCCACCAATTGGTGGCTCGGTTTGGGCTGGGCCACAAAGAGGTGGCTCGGCCACCAAGCCGTCCAAGTGGTTTTTTTGTCATTTTTCGAGTCCGATCTGGTTCAATCTCGTCGATGTTCGCTACTCTGAAGCTTCATAGTTGGGTTTATTCTATTATTCGTATACGATTTGTCACTTCGTCGATTTGCTTTATGCATTTGTGTCGTGGTTACTTGTTATTACGTCGTCAGTGGTTCACCGTTGCATCGTCGGATGGCTCACTAATCATCAACTCATTGTCACGAGTCATGTTCGAGGACTTATAAGAAATTTTCAACGCCTACAGATACCCCTTCCAAAGTGTTTCAATCTCGTTTTTTATAAAAGAGCCTGAAATACTTTGGACATGATAGGCCCAAACCTACAATCGGCATAATAGGACCTGAAAACAGCTTCAAATCTTGATTTCTTCAATTCTTTCAGATTATCCGGTACTTTGTCGAACAACTAAAAGTGTCACGGTGCTGTATTTATTGTTGACCGCTATCGAAATCTTGAACTGAAGCTGGTAACTAAATTTTTTACTTTAGCTCGTGTTGGTGAGTTGTCATAGGACTCACCATCAAACTTCTTGAGATCTCTCCTTTAGTCGGTGAATTATCCATTTGCGACACATTGACCTGTATCAACATAGTTTAAGCTCTTAAGGTGTTGTTGGGGAACCAGTTTATACTCGTATACTCCCGAGGGTTTCGAGAATCAGTTTTTCCATTGGAGGTTGTCAAGTTATCCTTAAGAATATTTTATAAAAATATTCTCCAAAAACTTCTCAACAAAAATGGAAAACAATTTAGACTCATATACCTTATTGGAGTAATTATGAGGCTCGAATAAACCGAACTAGATAAAAAGTAACCCTCAATGGGTGATAACCTAGCTGAATAAATATCTAGGGCCCCTCCGGATGCGTGAGAGAGAGAAAGAAAAAGAAAGAATCAATCGACGGGCTGATTTGAGGCTGTTTTGATGCCTGGTTTAGCCCTGGTCTGAATTTTAGTTTAGGGTCTGGTTCAGGACTGGTTCGGTCCTATTCGGGGCTAGTTTGGGTCGACTTGGGGTTTGTTTAAAACCCCCAAAGCACCCCCCTCTTTTTTTTCTTGAGGCCGAAATCCCCCCACCTTCTCTTTTCTTTTTCTCCTTTTTTTCTTTTTCTCTTAGTCTCCCTCAAACCCTAACAAGTATCCAAGATCCAAGTTTCCTCCACATCTTGGACTCAAATATTCCTTCAAATCCTCATATTTTTCTAGATCTCTCAAGCCCCTTGAGCGCTTGGCTAAACCTTCTTTCAGATTTAGGTTTATCAGGTCCTCGAGCTTTCCTTCAGGTAGATTCCCCATAACTTTTGCATATTTAATTTTTATTTTAGCACACAAATCTGTGGGTAGGTATGCAAGGATTTAGGGTTTTGATTGCATGTCTCAAATTAGGGTTTTCGAGGGGGACATTGGCTGAAATCTGAATAATTTTAATCAAGAAAAGGGGCTGAAATTTGAGGGGTTTTGTTGCAAAAATTGGGCTATAGTTTGAGGGGTTGATGTGCCAATGATTGCTAGAAATTCATAGAGTTTTTTTGTGTGCACGTGTTGGCCGACGTTTATGGGGGTTTATGTGCAAAGGTGGCGAAAATTTTGGGCTTGATTGCAAAAAGGGCTGAATTTTTGGGGGTTTATGTGCAAAAATAGCCTAAAACTTTGGGTTCAAGGGTGATTTGAATGGCTGAGAATTTTGGGCTTGAAAGTGACTTAAATGTCTGAAATTTCAACCTAGCTCTAGGGGTATTTTGGTCATTTTATGGCCAAATTTGATCAGGAGAGGTTTCGAGCAGAAATTGAATCCGATCTCGGCATATGTGGACCCTGTAGGTTTAACTCGAATTTAACCGTAAAATCCCATATATTTTTTGTAGAATTTTGGTTAAAATTCATAGTTTCCCTTTATATTTCGGATCCTCTGGATTTATCTTCGTATCTGACCCGTTCAGTTCTTTGCAGATCGACTTGTCGTCAAGGAGATCATGCACTCTGAGGAGTTAGCCAGCTACCCTCCCACATGAGAGTGCACCTCCATCATTTATTGGTGAGCCTTTTCTCCATCTTTTAGTGCATTCAAAATTTACATAGGGCATACCGCATCCCCGCTTTGTTCTCCTTCGTGAGGTAAATGGGAAGAGTCGAGATTCTCCTTTGTGAGTGTTGATGCTCAAACTTACGCTTAGATCAAACAATCACTAATCACGGATGGATCAGAGTTTAACGATGAGGGGCTCGTTTCTCCTCCTAATACGATGCCCGGCAGCTGCTCTTAACACCGAGGAACACCTGTGGAAGGGTC
>JBAKGM010044562.1:0-17484 GCA_037177215.1 Asparagus racemosus
CTCTTACTTGCACATATTCACAACCACTCTCATATCTCTCCACAACACATCACCTTTCTTTTATCACACTCCTAATTGTCACACACACAACAAAAGAACCGATTTTGATAAATTCCTATAACACCTTCCTCGTGGGATCGATAACTTTTTATACTATAAATTGTTAGTTGTATACTTGCAGCTTTAGGTACACTCATATTATACCTGTTAAGTTTTTGGCACCGTTGCCGGGAAAGGTGCTTGTAATTAGAATTTTTCTATTTTGATTCTTTGATTTGTGTGTTTTAGTGTGAAGGAACTACTTTGAAGCTTGAAAATCAAGGATTATAGATTGTAGATTGAAGAATTACCTTTAAAAGGCTAGGATGCTTTTGCATGGGTAACTTCTCTTCCAAGTATTTCCAATTTCATCCATTTTAGTTAGTTTCTCACAATTAGAGATAATTAGGATCTAAAAAGAAAAAAAATATTTTACTTTTGTCAACCATAATAAAAATTCACCCTCTACTTGGACATTTACTAACATGATAATAAATTCAAACAAAATCTTCTTTTCTCACATATTTTTGATTGTTAACCTTAATTAAAAAAATAAAAAGATTTTATTTTTGCATCCTTTTGTAGTTGGTTTTAATTTCTAGGGTTGCATTATATATAGTAGTAGGAATTCACCAAAGTGATTTGAGCATCTTGATTTGGCACCCACTTGGAAATATTCTTAAGGGTAAAAACCCATTAATTAAGATAATGTGAGGGATTTCATCACTCTTTTCTTAGCCCACAAATCACTAATTCCTCACTAACAAACCCAAGCCTTTTAAAACTCATTAGACGTTAGCCCCTAAGAATTCGAGCTCATTAAGGAACAAGAAATCCTTAAGTGAACCGGTTCAAGTTTACTTGATTCAGTTTGTATCTAAGGTAAGGTTTAGGTGTTGTGTAAAGCGCTCCGCAAGGAACAAGTTACTTAATTGATCTTTGATCTCCCTCTAGTACTATCCTTACTTGGCTAACTAACCGAGTAAACTTTGACATTTTCACTAAAGGAGTTTTTGGTTAGGAGCTGGTCTAGTTGAGTCTAGGCATAACCCTAGAATTTAAAGTGATTGACACAAGTGATTGCATTAATTTATTTAGTTAGGTTTTTCCTTTATCTTTCGCCTTCTTCTCATCATCTTTTTAATCTTTTAGTTTTTTGTTCCTCTTATAAAATAAAATAAAAAATAAAAAAACTTGTTTTCCTTAGAATTTTTTTAATAAAAAATAATTTATAAAAAGAATTCATCTTGCATTAAGCTCCCTGATGTCAATGGAGCTAATTTTGAGCTTAGACCCCATCTCATAAACATGCTTCTGAAATTCTTAGGAATCGAAACTAAAGACACTTACATTTTTATCTTCAAGTTTGAAAAAGTGTGTCTCGTGATTAAGATGAGGGACTTATCTGAAAATGTGATTAAGCTTAGATTCATTCCATTTGCTCTTAAGGACAAAGTCAAGAAATGGCTGTATAGCTTACTCACAAATTCTATCTCAACTTGGGAAGAATTTGTTACTGTTTTTTAGAAGAAATTTTTTCCTATCCACAACACGGTTAAGCTTAGAAACAAAATTCAGAACTTTAAGATTGTCAGAGCCCTTCTAGAAGTATTTTGATAAATTTAAGGATTTTCTTATCCAATGTCCTCTTCACGGTACTGAAAAATAGCGATTATGCCAAATCATCTATGAAGAATTGGATTATCTTCAAAAACTTTCTTAGAACTAATGTGTGAAGGGGATTTCATGAAGAAAAATATCGATGAAGCCTGGGATTTTTTAGAGAGTTTATCTAAGAAAACCATGCAATTTGAACACTGTGATGACAGAGTTTCATCAATTCCCCAAGACAAATCCAGTGGTCTTTCCTTAGAGACGAACATAGCCTCTGAAGCAAAGATGGTTACAATCATGCGTAGGTTAGAAGCTCTAGAAATCAAAGAACGAGCTCTAGCTGAAATCAATCACGATTCTGTCTTAGGTTGTCACAAGTGTCTTTCTCCAACCCATGTTTCAGAAGAATGTCCTTTCTTAGGAAACAATCAACCACTAGATCAGGTAAAAGCTGCATTTTAACATCCCGTGAATGATCCATTTTCTCTAACTTACAATTCAGTTTGGAGAAATCACTCGAATTTTGCGTGGAAGCAGGGAAACTACTCCAGAAGTTAAAAGTTCACTCCCTCTTTAACCCAACAATTTCCTAGAGGAAACACAATTCCTTTTAGTTTTCAAACTAATTTCCAACAACCAAATCTGTCATATCCAAATCAATGTTCTCGTCATCAATCTGTAAATCATACTCCTCCAAATTTTAATGATGACAAACATCTCAATGTGCTAGAAAAGAATTTGGAAACCATGATTAAAGTTTCTACACATACCACCAACTTATTAACTCAAACATCCAACACTTTGAATTCCTTTATGCAATCAATAAGACAAATTCTCAATCCAACACTCAAGCCATAGCTAAATTAGAAACTCAACTTGGTCAACTAGGTAGTGCTATAAGTGAGAGAGAGAGAGAGAGAGAGAGAGAGAGAGAGAGAGAGGGAGAGGGAGGGAGAGAGAGAGAGAGAGAAACATTTTCAAGTCAACCTGTGACCAACCCTAAGGACACGGGATCAAGTTCAACCTACCAATCTCAAGGAATGCAATCCATTCACTACGGTCAGAAAAACAAGTTGATAATCAAGTTAGAATGCCTCCAAGTGAAACCCTTGAACCAAAACAAACTCTTTCTCCTTCTGATGACTCTATTCAGCAATCACTTCGCTTCTAATGACCAAGAGCTTGAACCCGAACCTAAGCCTAACTTTGATAAGTTTAAATTAGTTGCTCCCTTTTTAAATAGACTCAGGCCTACGAAGTACTCCCCTCAGGAGGAGAAGATCCTAGAAACTTTCAAGCAGGTTAAGGTCAACATTCCTCTCTTAGATATAATCGAACAAGTCCCTTCTTATGCAAAATTTTTGAAAGATTTGTGCACTAGGAAGAGAAGAATAAATGTCCCAAAGAAATTCTTTCTTGCTGCCAATATCAGTGATATAATTTTAAAGCTCATGCCCTTGAAATATAAAGACCCTGGTTGTCCCACCATTTCATGTGTTATAGGAAATACCGTCATTAATAAGTCACTCCTGAACGTAGGAGTCAGTGTAAACATTCTTTCCTATTCAGTCTATCAATAGCTAGGTGGAGGAAAACTTAAATCGACAAGATGCACCCTATGATAGATCCGTGAAATTTCCAAGGGAGAGGTAGAGAATATTTTGATCAATATTGGAGAGTTCATTTTTCCTTTTCTTTTTATTATCCTGAAAATGCAGCCCATTTCCAATCCCAAAGGTCAGACACCAGTCATTTTAGGAAGACTATTTTTAGCCACTTTTAATGCTTGTAGAACTCGTCAAATGAAGCTGTCATTTAGAAATTTGACTGCTGATCTCAACATTTTTAATCCAGGGAACCAACTAGCTAATCAACCTCTAGAAATAAACTATATCTAGGAAAGTTTAATAGAAAAAGAAGAGAATGAGTCAGATCTTAGTTTTTAAAAAAAAATCTTTAGTGAGGAGCTAAAGATATTAGAAAAATCAGATCAGGTCTTTCAGAACGAGGAAACTGTATTAAATACATGCTTATTTAACCCAACTTTGAAGAACTCTTTGCTGATGAACTTTGATTCTTGGAAAATAAAAAACAACTAAATTCTCAATCCTCAAACATAAATCTTATGTTTAAGGAACTTTTAAAAAAAGAATTGGTTGAGATTGGTCAAACTTTTCTCAATAAGGAATCTAAGTTCAAAATGCATAACATCATAAATATCTACCTTCAATTGCTACAAATGTCATTGAAAACCTTGGAATGTTCAGAATTTAATCACATCGTTGATTATATCATTTTAGATTTCTTTAAAATCCTGAGTAGAATTTTCAGCAATAAGATAAGATTTGATGTAGAGTATGAGCTTTTCATGTTTAATCTTTCATTTATATTTTTCTTTTTTATCTCATAATAATAATAATAAAAAGAATTTACTCTTCTCTCATTTGAGAGTTTCTTGTTCTTTTCGAAAAAAAAAGAAAAGAAAAAAAAGAAAGAAGAAAAAAGAAGAAATTTTGACTTCATCCTCCTCATACCAAAGGTAATTGCAGTTTCTTTTATCGATCGAACAAACATGAGTGCTTCAATTTTTATCTGCTTTACTTTGTGCATCATAGAGTTTGCATTGAGGATAATGTCAATTGCCAACTTAATAGAGTTGATTAATAGTTTTGATCTTTTTGATAAATTTTAAATTTTCTAATTCTTAGTTAATTTCATACTCAAGTTCACCTTTTATGATAACTCTAAATAAATTTCTTAACGAAAAATTTTCAAAGTGGTATACTTCACTTACGTTTTAACAAAGACTTTTAATTAAAATAATGAAATTTTCGCATGCATAACTTAGAATTGAAAATAATTTTTCAAGTTTTCTTGATCTAAATATTTTTCAAGATATATATACCTATACACATATACAAACTATTTACAAAAGAAGAGTGTGAAAAATAGGCACCAATTAAAATTCTCTTAAAATTCAAAGTGGTTCTATCTTATTAAGCCTAAGTTGACCGAGTAAATAAGCCCAATGAGTATTTCCATGCTTAATAACCTAAGCCCAATTGGGTTGTCATTCATTGGCCCAAAACTCGTTAAATAGTTACTTAGAAAGCCTAATCAAGAAGAACAAAATCACTAAGGAATAAAGAGTTAAAAACAATAATAATAATTTTTTTTACAATATTTTTATATATATAGTTATATTTGTATATATGTTTTTGAAAAATAAATTGATTAAGTGACTTGAAAATTATTTAAAACAAAGAGTTAGTATGTTCTTTTCAAAACCTTTAAATTAAATTTTTAAGTTAGACTTGATTTTGTATAACCATAACGAAAAGATTTTCTAGGAGATTTACTTTAGAGTTATACATTAAAATATTTTCTTGAGTAAAAACTAGCTTCAATTAGAATGCTTAAATATATGAAGTGAATTAATTATTCATAGACTTTTTTAAATTGGCAAGTTGACTGAATTTTGTGGGTATATTTACTACAAACCCCCAGGACACTATAACTTATCCACTAGGGTAACCTAAGAGTTTAAAGTCTTGTTGTATACGCTAAATACAATAGCGATTCCTGTGAAGTGAGTTAGGATTTTATTTTCTTTCCTTTTTAAATTATTTCTTTGCTAGAGAACTAGCAAAAATTTAAGTGTGGGGGTATTTGATAATCACATTTTTGTAACATTTTTATACCGTCATCATCTATCTTGTATAAATAAATATACCACTAATAATTATTTTTTCTTAATTTGCACATTAATGAAGAAATAAAGAATAAAAGCCCAAAAGACTCAAACTCCTTGATTTTCTACCATTTATTGAAGCCCAAATATGAAGGCAGAAGAAGGCCCAAGAAAGCTCAATGATCCATAAAGAAATCGAGTCAAGAAAATCACAAAAAATTAAATTTGCGCAAACCAATTAGTCGGCCAATCGATAGGCCAATCAATCGGCCAACTGATTGGTCAGCGAATTAGTTCGCAATAGAAACTAATTTAAGGCTGGATTTTAATCATTGGTCTCCAAGTTTCATCCAAGGGTTCTTCTTCATTACTATAGAATATAAATAGGAGTAGAGGGTGAGGAGTTTGAGTGTGAAATATTTTATAAAAACTCATTTTAGAGAGGAGGGTTACTCTTAATTGAGAAGACCTTTTAAGTTATAACTTTTTATTGCAATTAATAAAAAAATATTTTCACTTCATCATATTTTTATTTTCTTCTCTTTATTTGATCATGAAGATGAGATGAGATGAAGATGAAGATTTGCATTCATCAAGAGGCTGGAACCCTCTTAGAATGTAAAATTTCTCTTTTATCTTTTATTTTCTTGTAATATTTTCCTTTCTTATTGTTAAATATTCATGAGGCTAGAATCCTTTTGAATTAGATTTATTTTAATGCTAGTAGAATTGATTTACTTTTGTCTTTACTTTCTTGCTTTAATTTCTTACATTTATTTTGTAGATTAGATTTTATTTTCTTACACTATTCACCTTGAGGTAAGAACCCTCTTGGAATTAGTTTTTATTTTTATTTATTTTCCTTTTCTTTGATTCACCTTGAGGCTAGAACTCTCTAGGAAATTGCCGTTTTTCTAATTTGTGAAACTAATTCTTTTGGGAAGACTAGAAATTGCATGAAACTAAATTTTATTTCTTTCATAATTTGTGAATCATTCTCTTATGCTTAAAATGATCATGTTTAGAATAGTCATCCAAAGAACTAATTGGTAGAAGGAAATCTAGAATTACAATTTAGTTATTATTCTTTTCATGAGTATTAATTTTACTCAAATTATAATTTGATAGGTTATGATTTTCTTGAGTAGTTTGATAGTCTATACTTAATAAATCTAAAGTAAAATGTGATAAAAAAAGAATAGTTCATATTTTATAAGTGACATTAGAGAATGGTTCAATTCTAGATTCCTCAATTCTTTAATTGAATCATCCATCTTTCACTTTCTTGATTTTCCTCTTTAATCTTGATTTTCATTTATTTTATTCTTGATTTTTATTTATTTGTTTTATTTTCATTTATTTTATTCATCATTCTTTCTCCTCTCTCAATCTTATTTTGTTTTTATTCACACATTCACAACCACTCTCAATCTCTCCATAGTCACATTCATCACACTCCTAATTGTCACACACACACACACAATATAAGAACCGATCTTGATTATTTCCTACATCACCTTCCTCGTGGGAGCGATAACATTTTATACTATAACTTGATAGTTGTGCACTTACAACTTTAGGTATATATTTATATTACCCTATCACAACCCCAAGAGGTGAGCTTCTCCATGAAATCCTAGAATCCTAACTTCACCTTTTTTACCCTTAACTCTCTCTTTTTTTTTTACTAAATTTCTTTTTACTTTTTTTTTTTTCTTTCCCCCTCTCCCCCCCCTCCCAAAACTAAACCCCCCCCCCCCCCCCCCCCCCCCGCGCTCTAGGTAAGCAAATGAATCGGCTACTAGGTTAGGGTTCTTTTCTCTCTCACTCACTTTCCCTCAACAATACTATTTAATTCTATTGCAATATACAAAGTTGTAATTTATCAAGGCAATTCTATGGGTTAGGGGTTCATGATAATAATTTTTTTAAGTGAAAAGGAAAATCAATATGTTAAAAGAACTTTACTCTTTCTTTTTTAGCTTGAGCAATTAAATAGCTTATAGTTTTACTCACTTTGCACTATATACCCTCACTTATTTTTCATAACATTTATATTCACTAAGTTGGTTAAAATTTTCATCTAAATGTTCTAATATGACACTCACATGCTAATTGATTTTAAGTATTATCCCATATTCATGTGAAAATATTCACATCTGCACGTGCAGATAGTGAAGTGCAAAACTGCCAAAATTAAATGATTTAAGATATATAAATGCTGTGAAAAAATGTTAAGGTATATAAGTGCGAAGCGAGTGAAATTATAAGGTATTCAATTGCTATTTAGCATTTTTTTTAATGATTCATCTTTATGAAGTATTGATTGTTTGAACATGTTCACATACAATCTCTCTTTTAATAGTACTACTAGTTTTCCTCTTTCAAGTGCTATTTTTAGTGAAAGAGGCTGTTGAAGGAATAACTGATGTGGCTTCTGTTTACCATGGATGGGGAAGAAGCATTTTTCGTTTTTCTTCTTCTCTAAATCAGGCTGATACAGGGAAGTGCTCATATATTGATGGGAGATTGGGAGCTCCGGAAGGTCAATTAATGGCTTTCAGCGGCTAGATTCAGGATCTAAGCTCGCAGTAAACAACGCTCACCCATAGTCCAACAAATATCTAATCCTCCCAACTCTCCCTATGAAACGCCCAGTGAACACTATCGACCCTACACCAAGATTTCAGCATACCCTACAAACTTCTTTGGGAATGAAGATCCCAATGTTCTTAATTGATTAATTCAGATGGTTCTTTACTTTTCTTTAAACCAAGTCCTTGATCATGAGAAAGTCAACTTTGTATCTTCCGTCTTGAAGATGTTGTGGAATTTGTATCACGCTTTTGAGTGCTTGCACCTTGGGCAGCAAATGCCTTGGGAAAGGTTTCATGAGGGGATTCGTGTTATGCTTGACACACATTATTATGAAAACCATGCATCTACTCTATCACAATTACGACAAGAAACCTCTGTTTTGGAATATCAACGAAGTTTCATGCAACTTATGATGAGGGTTTGTGGGGTTCCTGAACGCTTCTTGGTGTGTACTTTTATTAGGCGGTTGAAAGATGAAATTATGCATGATGTGCAAGTAAAAAAATCTGTCTACACTTGAAGAAGCCTTTCGTTTGGCTTTCTTATCTAAATAGAAATATCTGTCATCTGCCACTATATCTACTGCGGTCATCTGAGGGGCTTGCAGCTTCACATGTTTTGTATTTATTATTTTCCTTTGTTTTTCAATTAAACTTTAGCTTTGTTTTTGTAAATGCTAGTTATTTGTTATTATGAACAATATGATGAAAAATTTGTTGGTGAGAATATTGGCAATTAGATCTAGGAAGATTATATGTGAATTAATAGAAATGAGCAATATTATGGCTCGCTAAGGAGTGAAATTCTTTGTAGTGTGGCATTTGGCACATTATGACATGGAAAACTTGGTAGCATAGTATGCATCTAGGGCATTATTTATAGATACCATGAACACTGGAGGAACTTTCTCCTTAAGTTAGAGGGAGGGAGGTATCCTTTTCATAGGCCGATACCTAACCACTGATAACTTTTGCTCTAGAAAAGTCTTCCATAAATGGGTGTTTGTGAGATTTGGATCTGGATTGCTCTGATTACATGTTAATTTTAATTTCATCCACTACACTAGAACTTCAAGAAGTGAGGGCTGAGGGATATAAGTTTTGACTCTAATAATGTTGGTGAGGAAGGGGTTTTCTTCGAATTTGTGGTTAGTAAGGGTATTCATTTTCTACTTTTTAAAGCTTGGCAGTCTTGAATGTAAACTACCACAGAGAGTGATCATCTCATGTTAACGGCCATGAGGGATGTTAAGTATGGATTCGGCCTAATCTTTCGCATGGAGGTTGGATGAGTTCTCAACTACATACACGAGTTTACCTATATGTCCAAGCTAAGTAGATTGAAGAGTTGGTACCTCATCACCAGTAAAGTTGGGCAAAAGAAAAAAATCCATGTAGATATCTAGAGCCTTGTTCAACTCCATTCATGTTCTTGAGTTTTTCTGACTAGTCCCTGTTTTCTTTTCTTTTCTTTTTTTTGTCTATTCACCATAGAGTATTAATAGCATTTTCAATCTTCCTCGGACATACTTGAGTAACACTAGTCTCCCAAAAAAAAAAAGAATTACATCAGGAAGACAAGTAGCTACTCTCTCTTGCATTGTGAGCTACAGAAGAAAAGAGAACTTAGGCGTAGTTACCTTGCCCCAAACTGTATGATACCTGCTTTTACACTATTTCATATTTAACAACTCTGCATAAATGATTGATGTTTTGATATCATTTCCAACACAATAACCTTGTAATTTTACTATGGCATTATCAACAGAACCACATACGTGCACAGCCGTGTCCCTATTCTTCAAGATTTGTTTCTAAACCTAAGAATCATTTGTTCTTTTTTGCACATACCAAATACTTTGCCATTTAAGGTAATGCTCATGGATCCAATTGATCCACAAAAGATTCTTTTTCAAGTGAACATGCCAGATCATTTTAAGAACACTAGCTTTACTCCAATATATTGCTATAAATAGCCCTAAACCCCTAATCTTCTTATCACAACAGATCTTGTTCCAAACCACCAGAGGCACCCTTGAAGATTCATGTGAACCCCCCAAAGATATCTCCTACGTAGCTCATTTACTGTAAGTAATACTTTCTTTGGAAGTACATATGAACTAGACCAAAATACTTGTATACCAAGAAGAGCACTCTTCACTAGTTGAAGCCTCCCAGAAAAGGATAGTTTTTTAGCCTCCCAGGTTTGTATCTTATAAGTATTCTTGTAAGCAAGTTATTCTACTAAGCCTTTACAATCAAAGATAGACAATCTTTTATCAACCATTTGCAGCCCCAAATATCTTACAGGGTACTTACCCTCATTGTAACCAAGATATTAACATATATCCCTTCTTCTGATATCAGATACCCCTCTAAAGAAAATTTTACTTGGATTTGCAATAAGACAAGAACAAGAACTAAACTCATGAAAGCTATCTTCAGGTATTTTTAAAGACTCCATATCACCGCTTCCAAGCATGAGTAAGTCATTAGCGAAGACTAAATGATTAAGTTTCAACCTTTTTTTTTTGGATGATATCTAAAATTATGATCTCTGTGTAGCAATTTCAATTTTCTAGATAGATAGTCCATCCACAAAATAAACAAGAAGGGGGAAAGGGGGTCAGCTTGTATGAGTCCTCTTTGCCCTTCAAAATATCCATGCAAAGCTCCATTGAAAAAATTGAGTACATTGGACTTAAACACATAGCATTATCCATTTCACCATTATAGCAGGAATCCCTAACTGTAAGAGCACGAATCTCAGAAACTCCCAATCAAGTGAGTTGTAAGCTTTCTTTATATCAATATTTATCATTGCTCTAGGTGTTACATGCTTCCTTCCATAATTTTTAACTAGTTCATGCCCAAGTAAAGTGTAACATGTAATGAGTCTCCCTCTCACAAATGCAGATTGAGCATCACTGACTAACAAACCCATGACCCCATGTAATCAGTTTGCAATGATCTTGGTAATAGTTTTGTACAAGATATTACAACATGCTATAGGTCTAAAATCAACCACACTTCTACGGCATTCAACTTTGGGTATCAGAGTAAGAGAGAGAGAATTAATTTGACCCAACAGTTTGTCATGAACAAAGAAATCCCTGACAGGATCTAGAAAATCTCTACCTATAATCTCCCGTGCACATTTTTAGAAACTTGCAGAACACCTATCAGGACTAGGGGCTTTACTTTCAGGAATAGAGAACAAGGCTGCTTTAATCTCTTCATTAGTTATGGGTTGAATTAATTGATCACCTTGAGCTATATCTCAACAAGGTCCTGACTTAATAACTACTAAGTTTGGAATATCAAGAGCATGCACCTTTGTACCCATGAGGTTCTTGTAGAATGTGAGGATTTCATCAAGTTCATCAAGTGCATCATAATCATCAAGTCTCTGGCCATTAGTTGTGTGAAGCACAAGAATTTTTATTATTGTGCCTTCTAACCTGCATAGAAGAATGGAAAAAATGTGTGCATTTATCTACCTCCATGAGCCAATTTATTCTTGATTTCCAAAAATAGAAACTCCTCGCAGAATCCAAAAGATTAGAGTATTTCCTTACTAATTCTTTCTCCTGATAGATAAGAGATTGATTATGGGGATCCCTTTTAAAGCTTTTTGAACATTTCCTAATTCCTCCTTTTTCCTACGTACTCGTGACTGATGTTAGCAAAGTTTTTAGAATTCAGCTTCTTAAGCTCATTATTTTAATTAAAATTTCAGTAGCAAGATTCACTATAGGAATTTGCTCAATGCGAGTATCATCCATAGGGACAACAATTTCGTCTTCAATCTTAGCAATACTCCCATCAAAAACAAACACTCATTTCCTCCGCTCAAGAACTGAAAACATAAGAGGGACACTTACTTAGGTCTGTAGAGGGATGAGAATCTTTTTCTTCTTGTCCTCGCACACGCATCTGCTTTGGATGTTGAGCAGGCACAAATCTATCCACTACATGAATCCGCATCAAAATATCCTCCATCGAAATCTTTAGTCTAGAACCCATAGAACCAGTACTCTTGATAGATCCAGCACTAGAGGCCACCAAATCACGCTTAGAATCAAGCCCAATCTGAGAATACAATGAACTAGATGCCCTAAGATCCACTTGAGACAATAGATCCACTTTTCTCCCGAAGAATCTCTTCTTCTTCTTGCCCATTTCATAGCAACGGAGCACTTTAGCAAAAGAAAAATCGCCCGCTAAAGTGTGCGCCATAAGGACCGCTCCTATTAACTAGTGCCTGTTGATCTACTAGATTGTATGATGGGACAGTTTGGAGCAAAGCTTGAAATATCTATTGATAACACATTAGGCATATCATCAAATTTTATTTAGGTTCCAATTTAAAGACAGAGTTGACACTAGCCATTTACAACTGATTCAAGAAGAGATATAAGGTTTTAATTACCAAAAACATGAAAAAATTGTGTCGAGGCCCCAAAATTGAAAGACCCGTATGACCCAGCCCTTGATATTATTTCTCACGTGCAAAAGCACTAAAAACTCATGTACAATGTGATTCAGTCTTTCCACATTAGCAGTATGCAGCATACACTTTGCATACTGTATTTCCTTAAAATTCCAAATTTACCCCTTCTTTCTTTCCCTCAAATCCCACAAAATTTCCATCATCTCCTTCTCCCCTCCCCAAAACTCTAACTTCCACCTGGTCCTCCTCCTGCTCTCCTCCTCTTCAAGCGAAGCTTCTCACCTCCGACCTACTCTCCCTCCTCTCAGCTCTCAACTAACACCATTGCAAATATGACAAAAGCTTATCACCTCCCTCTTCCCTTCCCACAACCCTAACTTCTTCCTCCTCCTACTCTTCAAGCTGAGTCCCTCGCCTTCTTTGCACCATCGACCATGACCGTAAACCCCATAAAACCCCATCACCTCTCTCTCCTCTTTCTAAAACCCTAACTTCTTCTTTCTCCTCCTCCTCTTCCTCTTCAAGCTTCAAAATGATTGGCTAGCCATCTAACAAAAAAGCATCAAATTTATAAAGGGACTCTAGAGTTTGTTCTCCACCAAGCCTCCAATAGATGGAAGTGGTATTAATTTGGTTCAATTTGCTCTCCACCTGCATCAAAGTTATCTCTCTTACTAGAAAGTTCTTTTGCTTTATATTTGGATTGAATATGATAATTGTGGATAGGGGACTCTAAGGAAAATGCAACAAAATAATTCAGCAGTGCTCTTAAAGTTCAAGCTTTCCATGAAGGAAATGATGAGGGAGAAGTTCAGGGGTCCAACTCTTCATGACAAGTTTTTGGGATTGTTAATGTGGAGTTATATTGTGATCAAGGAGAAGTGCTTTAGTTGGTTTTTAGTTATTAGTTTTTTAAATCTTGCATTGTAAAGCTACTATACTAGCTATCCCTTTATACTCTTTTCTCTTGTAATTTTTTCAGTGTTGGTGTTATGGACTACTATTTTTTTCATTAGTAGAAGGCTATAGTCCATCTAGCAATCCATGTTGTGCAATGAGTGATGACATTGGCCCGCTCCTCATCCTCATGGATCTCTTGAATGGAACATAGATTTCCGTCTCACCAATCAAACTAATTTTTGGTTCATACCTATGGTAACTCTTGTTTGTAATTTTAGTTGCACATAGTTATATATATATTGAGGTAGGGCATCTTGCCCTACTTTTTTCTTCAAAAAAAATATTACTTAGCTTTTAAATGCCTATTAACTGTACAAATCTATAAATTAATAGTTATACTCTAAACTCAACAACCAGTTAGTAAACTTAGCACTAATGTTCAAACTTAGCATTCCCTATATAAACTTGACAGATATGCTATAAACTTATCATACAATGAGTAAAGTTAACATTAGTAAGGTAAGATTCACAGCTAATCATTCATAGTTCACAATCAACATATACAATTACATCTTTAATATTCCAAACAACCATTAATAGAAAATTTCAGCGAACTTGAAAGTTTAAGAAACTACAAATAAACCCCTAAAAGTTTTGTAAAAACCCTAAAGTTTTAAATATTGCAATTAACACCTAGAAATTTTGCAAATCAGCTCCATAAAAGTTTTTTTAAAAACCTATTACCTGTATAAAAACTAACAAGTAAGTAATACAATTTTAAAAAAAAACCTATAACCAGTAGAAGGTTTAGAAATTGCAAATTAAACTTTGTTTTTAGACAAATAAACTAACAAGCCAGACTTAACAATTTAAGAGCTTTTAGAAACAATTGTCCTATAAAATTGACACTTAACACTAAACCTTAAAAATAACCTATTAACTGTAACATATAGTGTATATAATTGACAGTTATGCTCTAAACTTAACAACCAATGGGTAAACTTAACGACCAATGTTTAAGATTAATATGTAACGTGTAAATTTATCAGTAGTGCTATAAACTTAATATACAATGATTAAATTTAACTTCCAATTGCTAAGATTGACAACTAATCCTTCATAGTTCTCAATGAACCTACACAATAATCTTAAAAATCTTAATGTTGTATGTTCTTAGGGGGTGTTAGTCAACTGGAACATTTTTAATAGAAGTGCAAAAATTTTTAGTAAGTGATAGTTTTTTGAAGTGAGATATTTGTTTGGGATAATTGGGAGTAATTTTTTAAAAGAGGATATTTTAGTGGGACAATTGTTAGTATAATTAAGGATAATTTTCAATAACCAATAAGCATATAAGTCATGCATTTTGATGACACGACTACTATTTATATATTTTAAAACTTATTATTATTATTATTAATTCTTTACTTTAGTGTTAATTAATCTTGAAGAAATATTGAATAGACTATAAGATATTATTATTATTATTATTATTATTATTATTTGTAACTTTTAAATTTTTTAGAATTTTTATTGTAATGCAAATTAAAAAACAAGTTTTTCTTTTTTTTTCTCTTTCTTTGTCAATGTGCTAGACATCATTCCATCATCTCTCAATTTTAGTTAATTTTAATTAAACATGAATTTTATAATTTTAAACTTAAATTAATTATACAATTCTAAAATTTAATAAAATATAAAAATTAACATTAAATAGAAGGGTAAGAAGAGACGTGATCTAAACTTATGGTTGGTTTGAAGATGATGGAGAAATAAAGTATGAAAAATAAAAAAGCAAATAAGAAAGTTCAAGTTGTTTACCATCTAGTTCTAGTTTAAATCTTAGAACAATTTAAGAGACTAGAACTCTCTCTTTTCTATATAAATTTGACAAAAGTAGGATAAATTTTTACCATTATTCCAGTTCTAGTTTCTATCCAATTCTAGTTGATTAACACAGTATAATTTTACCCTAGTTCTAGCTCTAATTGACTAACACTATAAAAATTTGTCCCCACAAATTATATCAGTTCTAGTTTTGAGTTCTACTTGACTAACAACCCCCCCCCCCCCCCCCTCAACTCCTTAATGTTTAGGAATACATGTTATCTATGTTTATTAGACACTATTGTTACAATCTAATTTTCTTTTTTCTATTTAATTGTTTTAGACATGCAATCAATCCAATTTAAAATTGACGTCCGTCTTTTTTCCACTTTTGGCATCCAGAAGGAGAAATAAAATATTTCATGCTCTCTATCATTAGTGGTTCAAAATAAGTTCAAGAGTTGGACGATCAAGTTAAGAGTTTTTAGTGACAATTGTCTAACAAAAAATTGACACCTAACACTAAAACTTGACAATAACATATTAATTGTAATATATACTCTAATATTAACAGTTATACTCTAAAGTTAACAACCAATGCTCACAGTTAGCATGTATGGTACAAGTTTAACATTCATGACATAAACTTAACATACAACAAGTAAATTTAACATCTAATCGCTAATATTCACTGCCGATCCTTCATGGTTCACAATGGATCTATAAAATTATTTTTTGAACTTTCCAGACAACAACTCAAACTAAATTTCACAAAATCATAAACTACTCCTCCCTTGTCACCAATAAAACTTCCTCTAATAAACCTAGTTCCCTCTCCATTGCTTTCATCAAGCTCAACAGAATCTCCACTCTGAGTCTCTCCATCAAAACCGAAAAATTCCCATCTTCGCCAATCAACTCACTTCTCCAAACTCAACAAAAATAATTTATTAGACTCGGATTTAGAGTTTTTCCATTGAATTCATATTTAGAGTTTTTCATCAGAAGGTTGTCAAGTGATTGAGGACATTGAAGCGCTTGTTACCATAGATTTAGTAAAGTTCAATGTCAGAAGGCTGCTCAGTCATCCACTAGTGAAAGCGGTGGCGGAGTTGGCCACGGTTAAGAGAGTACCGTGGCCTTGTAGGTATCCATTAGGGAGCCGATTTTAATGCAGGACCAAGAATAGCTAGGGGTTGAAGGATTTCGGTGGTGGTGGGAGTGACGAAGGAGGAGGAGGAAGGAATGTTGATCGTGGTCATGGCGGCGAAGGAGAATTAGGGCTATGGCTTGAGTGCATGAGGGGGTTTTAATGTGAAGGTAAAATTAGTAGTGGGGATTTGGGAAAATGGGAGAGGAGGGGGCAAGTTGAGTGAGGGTACGAGAAGGAGAGGATTGAGTTGAGAGGGTGAAGATTGAGGAGAGATTTGGCCTGGTTGTGGACTTCTATTGTAGAGAGGGGGAGAGAGTGAGAGAAATAGAGAGAAGGGGAGGGTTGAGTTTGGATGGCTAAGAGGGAGGAGAGCTCTGGACTCTGTTGTAGAGAGGGAAAGATAGAGGGAGAGAGAGGGTGATTGTAGAGGGGTACTTTTTACCGCTGAGTTGGTAGTGCATAAAGAGCTGAAACATAAAATATCAATGTATTTGAGGTTATTACACAAAAGAAATAATACTAAAGGCAGGAGCACATGGGCTTTTAATTTTTGGAGCCTTGACAATTTTTTCAACATAAATTTAATTGTGTTGATAAAAGTTCTTTTTATAAAAAAAAAAACAGCACTAAAGGATTGTGATTGAACTTTGACGTTTTTCTCTATGACAGTAAAAGAATATAATTTAACAATCAACACTTTTAAGAGATCAGTCCTAACTAACTGTCAAAGCCGAAAATTCATTGCTCTTAAGAAATCCAATCCGTTGAAATAGAGTTGAGTGGTTTGTTTAATTAATCATTTCATTATTTTGGTCATCATAATAAACCGTGTCATGTCAGATTAATTTGTTTATCACAATAAACCCATTTCATTATCTATACTACTTATAAAAGAAGACTGGGTGTTAAAACTTTTGATTACCTTTTTTACCCTTTCAAAATTTGATAATTTTCAATAATACCTTGAAATTTATTCAATTCATTCTATTTATTACACTATAATAATTCTTGCAATGAGCATAAGAACTAATGTTAAAAACTAAATATATATTATAAATTTTAATCACATTCCTCAAATTTTATTTAGTTCATTCTATTTATTACACTATACTTATTGTTGCAATAAACATAAAAACTAATATATATTATAAATTTTAACCATGTTAGTCTTATGTTAAATAAGATAAATATTTCACTTTAGATATTAGCT
>JBAKGM010044675.1:0-17459 GCA_037177215.1 Asparagus racemosus
TAGGATTTTTGGCAAACCCTCAGCCATCAACGAATTTGATGAGCCTTTACCGATTACCGTTTGAATCGGGCTAGCATACGGATTATCAAAACCCGTTCTGCATGTGACATTGCGCTAAAAGAATGAAACTCTTTTAGACTTGATTCTATGATGTTGAATACATAGGCTTTGTCTTCTTTTACGGGTAAGAGACTAACTGGCGACGCGTGTTAGGCGTTGACTTTAGAGTTATTGGCCAACCCCCAGTCCTCAACGGATTTGATTAGCCTTTACTGATTACCATTTAAATCAGGCTAGTGTGTGGATTTTCTAAACCTGTTCTGCACGTGACGTTGTGCTAAAAGAATGAACTCTCTTAGACTTTGTACTACGATATTGAATACGTAGACTTGGTCAATTATCATAGAAATTGACTACCTAGCTGCATATATTAGACGCAGGCTTATCCCTACTTAAGCTTCAAGATAAAATTCTCCAAGATGAATCTTGGTGTCTTCTTCAGTCGGTAAAAGACTAAACTGGCAACGCGTATTAGGCGTTGACTTATCCCTACTTAGGATTCGGGATAAAATTGCCCACACGTGTAAGGCGTGGATTGTGGTGTTGTTTATAACAACCTGCCACAATTTTGAATATGTGGGTTTTGGTTCTTTTTATGGTTAAGAGCTAACCAGCAGTGTATGTTAGGCGTAGACTTATCCCTACTTAGGCTTCGGGATAAAATTACCTAAGATAAATATTGATGTCTTCTTCAATCGGTAAAAGACTAAACTGGCAACGTGTGTGAGGTGTTGGCTTATTCCTGCTTAGGATTCAGGATAAAATTCTCTAAGATGAAACTTGGTGTCTTCTTCAATCGGTAAAAGACTAAACCAGCAACGCGTGTGAGGCATTGGCTTATCCCTGCTTAGGATTCGGGATAAAATTTCTCAAGATGAATCTTGGATTGTTAAGAGGATATGATTAATGTAGGAAAAGAAGATTTTTATATTCTATTTCCCGATGGTGGAGAGGAAGGATTTTATATCCTATCTCGAGGTAAAGACAAACTCGAAAAAAGAGAGGAAGGATTTTATACCATATCTCTTGCTCCTGGAGAGGAAGAATTTTATATTCAATCTTCAGTGCTGATGTGGGAAAGAAAGAATTTTATATTCTATTTCTCAATACTGAAAAGAAAGAATTTTATATCCTATTTCAAGTGCAAATGAAACTAGAAGTGGGATCTCTACTTGGAGAGTCTTAAGAGGTGAAACTAAGAGTGGGATCTCCACTCCGAGAATCGAAAAAATTCAGATAACTTTCACTTTTATAGGATTCGCTACCTGATCTAGAAATGAATTTCTCATTTATCGAGATGAAATTTCTAATTTCAGCCCTAACCTTGGGAAGGCGTGACTGAAGAGGAAAGATGGAGCCCTTCTATTTACCAGAAGGAGATTAGATAATTAAAAGTGGACCTCTTGTTCATAAAAGGAATAAAGAGGAGATTTTGCTGGTAGATTGGTCCAGAAAGATTTTCAGTGGGCTCATTGTCAATGAATTTGATCAGTGAGGGAATTTATGGAGGAGAACTAATAGGGTTATCGTCAAGGGCAATAGGTGAAATGTCTCACGAGGAACTTCCCGTTAAAATGGGTTATCCCAAATGTACTAAGGATAGTATTCTTTAGGAACTTCCTATTTATCGACATTAATTACCTATCGCCATTTTGAGTGATTAGGTGATATGCACCGTGTGAATAGACTGTGTCTATTGCGAATGGTCCTTCGCATTTGGGTTCAAATTTACCTTTCTTCTTATAATTGAGAATTATTGGTCGTCGAGCAGTGAGGACCAGATCTCCTTCCTTGAAGCTTCTCTGTCAGACTCTCTTATTGAAAGCTCTCGACATTCTGGCTTGGTAAAACCTGATGTGTTGTTGAGTTTCCAGGTGTTTTTTATCTAACATCTTGAGCTCTTCAAGGCATTTCGGATGTTGTTCTTCCGTCGTCATCTCAGCTACAAGGGCAATACGAAGTGACGGGATTTAGATCTCTAACAAAAGTACAGCTTCACATCCGTATACCAGAGAGTATGGAGTAGCTCCAGTAGGCGTGCGTACTGTGGTGTGATATGCCCAGAGTGCTTCTCCGAGTTTGTCACGCTTATTGGTCTTCATAAGTTTTGACAGGATCTTAATGATTATATTGTTGAATGCTTCCGCTAATCTATTTGCAGTGGGGTAATAAGCCGTCAACGAGACGTCTTGAAACTTAAATTTTTCACAAAATTGATGAAGGCATTGCTGCTGAATTGAGGACCATTGTCATGTATGATCCGTCTCGGCATGCTGTATCGATAGATAACGTGATGCTTGATGAACCTGATGGCATTGCTTGTCTTTACTTCTTTCAAAGGGATTGCTTCAGCCCACTTGGAGAAGAAGTCAGTGATCGTGAGAATGAACTGATCACCTTTGACTGACAGAGGAAAAATAGGACCCACAATGTCCATCCCCCACGTTTCGAACGGTCAAGATGTAGTCAAAGGATGTAAATGCTCCGGAGGTTGATGCATGTCTAGGAGGAAGTATCGAACCCCCTCAACCTCACGAAGCCATTTGCTCCCTCCAAGGAGCATGGCCGAAGGGTCAACTGTGGCATCCCTAAATAGGAAGTAGGGCTTCCTCACCTCGCAGCGTTGGTCATCCAACATCGCCGCATCAGTGGCCAATTCCCGAAGTGTCAGATGGTGACCCTCTGAGATCCGCCGCTTCAAATTTGTTGTCTTGTCGGCGTGGAAGATAGGAATAGGGTCAAGCAATGGAAACCTGGGGGGGCCGAGAAGCCTGTACCCCTAACAAGGCCAATGATCTTTCCCCTAGGAAGAGCCTCATCAAAGAAAGTAGCTGTAAAATGAAATGAAATGCAGTTAGCACAAAAAAGGGGGGGCAGCCAAGTGCCGATGTAGGCGAAGCCCTGTACAGGCGAGCTGAAATAGGTGAACCTCACCTACAACAAGCTTGGCAGATGATCGCCCTCGCCTGCCTAAGGCAGAGGGTCGCCTGAACAAGCAGACCTCACCAGTTTGACGAGATCCTGCCTGAATAGGTGAACCTCGCCTACAATGAAAGCTCGGTAGATGATTGCCCTCGCCTGACTAAGGCAGAGGGTCACCTGAACAAGTAGACCTCGCCAGTTTGACGAGATCCTGCCTGAATAGGCGAACCTCGCCTACAACAAAAGCTTGGTAGCTGATCGCCCTCGCCTGACTAAGGCAGAGGGTCGCCTGAACAAGCAGACCTCGCCAGATTGACGAGATCCTACCTGAATAGGTGAACCTCACCAGAAGACGAACGGGAGTCTGTTCATCTTCTTCGTTCCCCCTCACGATTACTCAAACTCACCAGGAGGAACCTAGCCAGGAGTGGTAGCAGGCATGTTGACGGCAGCGGTGGAGGAAGAGGCTGGCCTCTTCCCCTTCGAAACGGTCTTCTTCGACTTGGAAGCCATGGCGTTGAGTAGCAAGCTTAGAGTTGTCTTCGAAGATGAAAAGTACGTTTTCTATTTGAGCAGCAGTAATCTCCCAACAGCGAAGATGGAGGCCTTATATAGGCGAGTCTCTACGGTCGAGATTCACTAGTTAGAGTAGATCTCGACGGCAGAGATTGCCCATCCAAGGAACGGGCGAGATCAAGAGCGATCGTCAGATTTACAGTCCAGATTGAATGAAGCGACCCTTGTCAGACCGCATTTAATGCAATCTGACATGCTCATGTCACTTCGGCCAGCGAGAAGGCACGTGGCTCGCACCTTTTTGAGGCGCAGGGCTCGCCTCACGGTCTCTAGGGTCGCCTGAAGCATAAGGTTCACCTGAGAACTCTTGGGGCTCACCTAAAACTCTGGCTCGCCTAGAGATTAGATTAGGGCTCACCCAAATTGGGACTCGCCCACTAAGTATTGTTCACCAGGAACTCAGGCTCGCCAAACAGGTCGAGCTCTCCTGAAGGTGAGGCCCGTCTGTCAACTCACTTTGCCTGAAGTCTGAACTTGCCTTGCCCGATGATCAAGTCTACGTGAGCTTCATCAAGCTCTCTCAAGGAGGTTCGACTCATGTATGTCTATAAAGGCGTAACTAGAACCATGCAAATACGAGCGAAGAGGGGAATTCATTATATCACAAGACATGGGGGAACTACAAGAGGAACTGTGACAATACATTCGAATAAAGGTCATAGTCCTAAATAACAAAAAAGATAGGAGCCTAATCGCTATCGGAATCCTTGCTCATAGAAACCCAGGGGTCTTTCTTCAGACGCCACTTCAGACGCCAAACAGTCCTACAAAGAACGCAGCATTCGTGGCTCCACGCATCCCTATCACGATTAAGCTCTTGCTGGGATGCCGATTGGTTGCGAATGATCTCCTCAAGCATTTCCTTCTCAGCTAATGGAGCTCATTCAAGCGGCGAAGTATGTGAAGCTCGTCCGCCAGACGACCCTGAGCCTGGGTCAATTCTTGCTGGAGCCTTGCGATCTCGTCACTTTGGCTAGAGGGCACGGGAGCGGCCATGAGGAGGAGAGGAAGATGAAGGGATAGCCAAAATAGTGGAAGAAACCTCCCACTATTTATAAGCTCCTTTAAGTTATTGATAGGACTGAACAAGGAGGCTAAGATCTAGCCTTGAACTTTGGTCAAAGCTCTGACTAGCCTAGACGGCACAAGTCAAGAGGAAGAGCAAGCCTGCTCGTACTTCGAGCTTGCTTGCTCCAAAAGCAGAGCCTGCTGGCAAAGATGGCGCCAGCCCAAATAGGGTCGGTGATCACCTGAATTCAGGCCCGCCTGTCGAGGCCCAAGCTCGCCAAGAGATTAAACTCGCTTTGTCGAGGAATGAGCTCAAAACTCAACTCATTCCCAAATAATCGAACACACTCAGGTAGACGAGAAAAGGAGCAAGCGAAGAAGATCTCATTCCAAAAAATCCCTAGATAATACATTCGAACAAAGTTATGACAATACAAGAAAAAGTCATAACTACATAAGCAAGATGCAAAGAGGAAACATTAGAAATGGCTCAAAAGAGGACCAAAGAAAACAGAGTCCTTAGCGCATGCGGGCTCCATTGGACAGGTGAGCTTACAAGTTCGCCTGACATATTAAAACCCGCCGGGCAAGTTAAAACCCACCTGACGAGCAAACTCACCTGAACGAGCAGAACTGCGCCTAAAGTAATCAATCCATAGGCGTGGGTCCATTTTCGTTCAAAGTGTTCTAGACTCCATCCAAACTCAAATTGAGTCTGAAAACTTTGAAGGGGGTCTTGTAGACGGTAAACAAATGCCAACCCCGCCTGAAGGAAGGCTCGCTTGCATGAAGTCTTCTCCCTTGATTAAGTTCGCCAGCATGAACTCAATGTCGCCTGAATGAAGGCTCGCCCACACGAAGCCTTCCCCTTGTTGAGTTCGCCAGCACGAACTCAAAGTCGCCTGAATGGAAGCTTGCTCGCACGAGGTCTTCCCATTTGTTTGGGTTCCCCTGAACGAACTCTACCACCTGAGGGCTCGCCTGCATGAAGTCTTCTCACTTGTGGAGTTCGCCAGTACGAACTCGATGTTTCCTAAATGAGGGCTCGCCTTCCCACTTATTGGGTTTGTCCGCATGAACTCAACCCGCCTGAAGGTTTGAAGCTCGTCTGAAGGGTTGAAGCTTGCCTAAACACTTCTCCCGCACCCAAAATGAACTCAGACGCCAACTCACAAGTTAGAGGGGCCCGCCAGTTGACCCCGTCAGTTTGCCAAAGCTCGTCGGGATATTCACATGCCCCAGGCTCGCTTGTTTAGTTACTGGCCTTGCCTGGACAATACATGCAGCCATCCGCTTTGGGAAGTGGGCCTACCCACTTTCCACGCCTTGGGTACTGATGAGGCATGGCTCCCATCACCCCTGAGTGGTCACATCCCATAGGAGGGATATGGCTCTCCTCAACTGGGCATGGCCACGTCCCACAAATCAAGGGAATGGCCATGCCTCTCCTTGCCTATTTATAAGCTACCATCTCCACATGAGAAGGGGCTTTTTTCAGGGAGGGGCTTCCAGTCAGAGGGCTTTTAGAGAGCTTCTTTTTTAGAGAGTGGAAGTTAGCAGGCATTAAGGCATTCAACTGCTTGGCATCTTAAGAATCTCAATCTGAACTCTCAGATTTGGAGGCTCTCTAGCTCTTTGCAAACTCTTGCATTGTAGCTATATCCAAGTGGGCTAGGCTCGGGTAGAACTGAACTCAAGCATACCGGGGCTTCTACTGCGTACTGAAGCTCCACCGCAACGTCGATCGAATCGTCCAAGGGAAGGAAACTTGATTCAAGCATCAAGGGAGGCGTCCTATTGCTACCGATGAACCCACATTAAAAACAAGAAGGGCCTTCCCTTCGCTTCTGTTGTAAAAAGCGATTCTTGATTTATAAACAAACAATTCGACAAATACAGATCCAAGAGGAGATTTTTACACAAAATAATTTTTTCATGAGGTTCTGCGCTTCTAGACTATATCCGAATAGATGAAAGCTAGGCTCGTTGTCATCAATGTCCTCTTTCAAAAAGTGATTCGGTGTTGGGATTGCATCTCGTTTACCGTAGACCAAGTCCTTTTCGTCACTTTTCTACCCAGGATGATGAGTGTTGTCCTGAAAGAATCTTAGAACTGCTTCTGCATTACACAAGACGATCAAATCGGTAAGTGCAACTCAGGGTCATCGTATAATCCTATCATCACATTAGTAAGAGACAATGAGTACTCTAAATCATCATTTATTGCATTGTCAGCAAGTTGCGAATTACGACTATCACCCGACGATTCTTCATCATCAAGATTGACTACAAAGGGTACAATGTCATTTATCATAAAACCACCTTCGTAATCAAGCCCAGCTTTAGTATCAGCTTCCTCACTGCTGTCCGTGCCTTGGGCCGATGATTCAGTTTCGGACTCGTTACCGTAAAGGAGGGAGTCAGTAAAGTAGTTCTCTAACCCATTAAACGGTTGCTTATCTGTGAGCACCGTCTTGACGTCATTATTTATGTCGACATATTTCAGACACTGATGAAGAGTGGAGGGGACTATAACATTATTATGGATCCATAGCTGACCCAATAATAAGTTATAGGAAGTCTCTGCATCAATCACATAGCATGTGACTTCAGACTTCAAATCTCCCATCTGGCATTTTACCCGGATTTTACCTAGTGGTCGGGACCCGCTGGTATTAAATTCATAAATCACCATGCCTATAGATGCCAGCTTACTAGCAGGAATCCTGAAGCTATACATCAGGTGGAGGGGCATGATACTCACAGCGAAACCCAGATCAACTTAGATTCAGTTGACTTCACTGGAGCCAATATGCCCGATAAAATATAGCAGCCTGTCATGCTTTGAATTCTTCGTCTGCATGTCTTCCTTGGTAAAAGTGATGCAGGGGAAGTGCTCGGTTGCGAGGTTGCATTGCTAGACTGAAGACTCTGGCTCTTCAAGATTTGGTTTGATCTGAGTGAGGAACACCTCAGAGTCAGCCAAGGCCTCCTGAAGGGCCTGTCTGGTCTCTTTTGACAACCGTAGCAACTCATAGAGGGTTATCCTTGCTAGGATGTTAGCCAATTGGGCCATGACATCGAAGCGGTACGGGGAGCTCGAACTTCCATATTTGTCCCTTCTAATTGGATGATTGAATCGAGACTGCTTTGGGGCTTGAACCTCCTGATGTTGGGGTTGCTTCTCCTTCAGTTTGGCCATGCCCTGCTGGGTGATCGCCTGCTGCTGTGATTTTTCAGCACATGTAGGGGGAGTCATAGCCACTCCTAGCTCCGTCAGTGTCTTAGCATTTGGATTAGAAGCTTCGGGGTACTTGTATTTGTACTCGTGTCCGCTCCTAGTGGCGAAGACTTCATGTTCCACTTCAGAAAGTTAGAACATCATTATATGTTCATCACTCTCCTCCAAAATCACTGAAGTGGAATGGCATAATTTCCCCTTGCCCTTTGACTTCTTCCCAGATGAAGAGGTAGCCCCCTGATCATCTTCGAGCAGGTCAGGATGAACCCAAAGAATTTCACCGTTTGAGGTGGTATGTAGCACCAGCCCCTTTTCGCGTTGCCTGTGAGGATCATCATTCACTATCTTCATCCCCACTTTAACGACAGGCTCCGGTTGAAACCAAGTTAAAGGCACGAATCCGAAGCTGATGGATATTGCGTTCGCCCCCACTTTCTTCTCTTTGGACTGCTTCAAGGTAATGACCCCTACATCAATCAAGGCCTGGATCTTATCCTTAAGATGATAGCACAACTTTGTTGGGTGGTGCACCGCTCTGTGGAATGCACAGTATTTCAGATCTATGACCTTATTTGCCTCCTCTTGATTCACGATCGGTAGCAACTGGATCTTATTATTCTCCAAGAGGTATTTGAAAATACCGGGGACCTCATCTTCCTTGAAGGAATAGACTTTGGAGAACCTTGTAGCGGAGGGTTTCTATTGTTGAGGTCTTTACTATCACTGGGGCTGCGATTGCTGCGGCGCTCGCTGTTGCGGTTGTTGCTGTGACTGCAGCTGGAACGTTTGGTTTGCGACCATTGCTCTCACCTACTCTTTCCCTTTGCCGGGTGGGACGAAATTCTGTTTTT
This sequence comes from Asparagus racemosus, assembly GCA_037177215.1. Lineage (NCBI taxonomy): Eukaryota > Viridiplantae > Streptophyta > Magnoliopsida > Asparagales > Asparagaceae > Asparagus > Asparagus racemosus. Next base: position 8,659 of record JBAKGM010044675.1, read on the forward strand.
GAGCATCTGCCGTTTATTGACCTCTTTCTGCCTTTTTCCTCTTAAAAAATCGCTCGGCTTGCTACCCACACACCTTCAAGTCTCTCTATGTCTTGGAGGGCGCTGTCCCCATTGCTTCTAGCACGTCTAACAAAAGATTGTTGTGACAAGTCTGGAGAATAAATTTCTCAGTCATCGGGGCCTGACAATTCATTGATTTGTTTCAGAATTGTTTAACAAAGTTGTCTACTGTCTCTCCGTCCTTTAGCTTTTCATCCAGCAATGTCCCAATAGATGTCTCGATGTCGTCGTCGAAAAATTTGTGAGGAACATGGTCTACATGTCGTCCCAGCTATTAACGCTCCCTGGTTTAGGACGGTAGTACCAATCGAAGGCAGCTCCTTGAAGGGTGCCAACAAATGACCGAACCATCAAGGGCTCGTTACCGAAAATAACTCCCAAGTGGGACTTGAAGTAGATCAAATGTTGAATAGATGAACCCTTCCCAGCATGAAGTTTATTAGATTGAACTTTGCCGGATACGAGATTGATTCCCACTCCCTTGGGTATGGACATGGTATTCCCGTCTTCTTTACCTCTTGAGCGGAAATCAAAGTGTTGATCTTATTCTCAAAGTCTTTTATCTTTTCATTCTCATGGACAAGGACGTTACCATTGGCGTTCTCGAGGCTACCCCCCGCATTCCGTTCATCAAGAGGATTATCGACGTTATGGCCTTCCTCCCTGTCAGTGTCACTGTCTATTTGGCTAATGTTATTGCGACGACTTGATTCACCCTAGCGATAATCAGCGCTTGGATTTGCTAGTCATGTAACTCTCTCATTTACTGCATGGCCATCTCCATCTCGAACTTGAAATTCTCTTTTTGCTTAGCCATAGCCTCTTCAAGCATCTTAGCCACTCATTCTACACTGATCATGAGCGCCTCACGGGGTTGTCCCTCGCTTAAAATTGTATTATCAGAAGCAATTGCGGAGCCAGTGTCTGACACTTCATCATCTGAGGGTAACCCCTCTGCACTTTTCCATAGTTGGTCATCTGATAGTCCCGATCCACAACCGAGTTATTCGTTGAGATGCCCCGTGAACAGTACGTGTCAACGTCCCTTTGCTAGTCATGTTGATAGTGACTCTTAGCAATTCATCACCTTGAGACACCGATCTTCTTCTACGAAAGTGCCTCGACCTAGGTTTTAGCATTTCGGTGCTAAGTCTACCAGAGACTGACACCTTCTCCAGTGCTGTTTTAGTGCAGTTACACTCTAACAACACCGCCCTGATCAGCTTGGAACACAAACAATGCGTGCTCATCTCTGGAGAGCTCCTCTTTCGGGATTTACTCGTACCCCCAGCACGATAGTACAACTCATCGGCCTGAATGCCGGAGCAACCCATCGTGTGTTAGCACGACTTCTTAGGTATAACGTCATCGTTATCAAATGAAAACGTTTCCTTCTGAGGGTGAACTGTGCCATCAGAGCTTTCAAAAGTGACTCATCTCGACGTTCGCCTTTGTGGGCGTGAAGTCTCGACGGACTCTTGAACTTTGATTCGCAGCCCGGTGTGAGTAGATCCAGGAATCTTCTTGTCGTAGTAGATGCGACCCCCAGTACTGTGAGTTGTTCAGGACCTCTTCAATGGGGCCAAACATTCCTTGACCTGGATTTTGCCTCGGTCATCGTGCAACAGGCCGAGGCACTCTAACACCATTTTCTTGCTCTGGGGTAAGCCAGTGGGCTCAACCAGATTGGGAATAGAGTTGGACGGAGACTTGGATGTGACCGCTGGAGGTGGTTGGTCATTAGTTGACATTTCCACCCTTGTCCGGACCATCATTCTGGATTTCAGCCTCTAAACTTGGCGCATCTTTGGTGGCTTCTTGGCCGCTTCTTCCTTCTTCAATTTTTGAGCCTCTTGAACTAAAGCTCGTGCGTGCGCAAGCAATGCGCGGTGCTTTCGAAAGCACTCTTCGAGCGTTGAACGGTTCCATTTGACTCGGAACCATTCACTCGTTGACGGCTTGGAGGAGCTATCAATCACCCGTTGTTGAGGCTTTTGACCTCTTCTGAATTTGAGATCCGTCTCACAGCAGGTCCTGTCCGTCGATTCTAGGGCCTTGGCGAACTGCTTCACCAGGCGTTGGCGTCGCCTTTGGTGGGCTCTCTTTGAGAGAGTCGGCATGCCATCGAGGGTCATCTCCTGCACAGAGGAGTTTGGATCTGCAACTTTGGCAGCAGCAGGGCTAGGATACTCACCTTGGGATTTTGTATCCGAGGACCAGCGGATCTTCCTTGTAGTAGAGATCTTCCTGAACTTGTGGGGAGAGGACGATCTGGACGAGGATGACAAGTACTCCTCAAACTTTTGTTGGTTGAACTCGTATTCGACCTCCTCTTTGACCGAGATCGCAATCCGCAGCTGCGACACAATGATCTCGTCAACGAGACCGTTGGCTCCCACTGTGGTCGCCAGTTTGTTCACAGGAAAAGTCGCATCGATATTCATTGAACTTGAACTCATTACAGCTTTATGCAATTACAAATGAATTCAAATAAAAATCGTCTTTTTATAAGACTCGGTTACAATGAAAATCAAAATAAGTAAAAATTATAACATTTTTCTCAAAACAAATGCAAAATCTCGTTTATCAGTCTCCTGCTTGCGTGGGTTCTTTGCCGGTGTCGGGGTTTATCCGTGGACCGTTGCGTGATCGGATCCTGGTGTCAGATCTGAGATCTACATGATCAAAGGGAATTATTTCACCAAGGAACTAATTGCCTGAAGTGAGTGAAATCGACCGAGTGAAATCACTACTCTTCTCAGGATCAAAACCAAGTTTGATCCGGAGGAATCTCGTATAGATCTGATCTTGAAATCTCTCGAACTTCTTCGCTTTCTATGTTGATGGGCTCGCCGAGATTTCAGATCTAGAATTCTCAGATCTAAGTGTAGATCGCTCTAGAATTTGACAGAGTCTCCCGTTCTTGCCAAAAGTCCCACCCTGTGAAAATGAGCCCCCCCCCATCCTCTATTTGTAGGCTTCACGATGCGGGTAATGGGTCGGATCTGTGCCCAGATCTGACCCAGCCGAGCCACCAAATTGTGGCTTGGCCACTGAGCCGCCCACGTGGCCTTTTTTCAGTGGTTTTCTGAGTCCAGTTGTTTGTTTTGTCGATTCCGTAGTCCGGTTGGTTCAGTTTCGTTGATGCTCGAGTCTGGTTAGTTCCATCTCGTCGATATTTGCTAATCTGAAGATTCGTAGTTAGATTTATTCCACGATTCGTTGCTTCGTTGACTTGCACGCCTCGCCGACTCGCTTCATGCGTTTGTCAACTCGCTTTATGCGTTTGCCAACTCGCTTTATGCGTTTGCGGCACGGTTACGTCGTCAACGGTTCGCCGTTGTATCGTCGGATGATTCGTCGATCATCATTCCATCGTCACGAGTCATGTTCGGGGACTTATAGGCAATTTTCAACGCCTACAACACGTGTTTTACATTTTGCAAAGATGAATAAAGAACTAATACTTTTAACTATGAAGAAGAGGATTAAGACGGAGAAAAAATGATTGAAAATTATAGAAAATTTTCTTATTATTTACTTATTACATCCTTTGGTGGGTTGATTGATAGAGAACCTTTGTTATGCATCAATTGCGAATAATGTTCCTGAACGTTAAATTGTCTTTTATCTTAATTACATTCAAGTTGCATTTAGATATATTTTAATTTTCTTCAGCTTATTCATTTCGTATGGAAAAAATTAGTCTAAACAATGTTAATTTTAATTATAGCATTATATAATTTGTTCATTATCATGATTTCCAAGCAGGGACATATTTTCTAAACTCAATCAGGGGGTGTTACCGTGCTTCGGAAGGGGAGGTGAGTCACAAATTTTTTTTATTTCTATTGGGATATGAGTGATTGAAACACGACGAAATGTATATGAATTGTGCTAAGACCGTGCTTAGCACGGGCTAAAAGGCTAGATATACTTAATGCGGAAACTTTTATATTGATGAGTAGAAAATGTGTTATGTTTCATATATTCGGAATTGTTTGAATTAAGTTCTCAAAATCATCATCAGTAAATTTTTTATTTTTTTAGTTGATAAAATAATATAATTATAAAGTAATTCAAGAATAAAAGAACAGTTATGAAAATATTTTAAAGGTAAAAATTTACACTTGTAATTGGTGTAGCCGACTCATGGGACACCTGCAGTTTATTTATCCACACAACCATAAGATCGAGAGGAGCCATGTAAAACTTTGCATACAACTTTGGTAAGAGATTTGTGCTAACTACATTTTATTTCTTTTCTTTTTCCCTCTTCCAACCATGATGATCTAGTACACAAGAATGAGTGAGAATAGAATACTCATTTTCACTTCGCATTCATTTGTACCAATCACATTATCTTCTAGAATATTGAACGTTCATTCCCACTTCTCTTTCTATCCCACATTTTGTAGGAATGGGCATTCCCAATGAGTTGATAGGAAATGAACATTCTCGCTTAAATGGCAATGAAAGTTTAAAATACATACCAAATATTCCCAAATTATTTATTAATTACTCATAACAAAAATAAAAAAGATTTGCGCTCCCTTCTAATTCTCATTCTTTTTTTTTTTTGGTAGTTCCCATCTAATTCTCTAATCACACCCAAAAGTGAAGAGTAAGAATCAAATCAAAACGGATCATGTTCTTTATTCTATGCGGAGCTTGCAGACGGTGCCACATGTACAAAGCACGAATCTCGAGGAGATAGCTAGGAGATAGCTCGACAATTTCTGGACTTATGCAGGAAAAAAATAGATAAAATCCAATTATTTTGTGAAGAGGTTTGTAGACAAAGAACAAGATCACTCCGGCTGGCAACGAAATTTTGACCACGACCAGCAACTTGTAAAAGCCTACGGCGGGAGGCGGTCCTTGTCACTAGAACCTAATGTTTGTGAAGGCTATCCCAAATCTTTTTTTTTTCCTCCTCTCTTCGTAAAATCTCATCTTAATATAAATAAATCAGCAAAAATTATCTCATAACATATAACTTCTCTAGTTCATGCTCACATCTACAAGTCTGCCCATTGCCAACTAGTCCATGTAAATAAAACGACACACCCCCACACCATCAGGCCATCCAAAAATCACATCTTTGAAGATAATGAACTTAAAACGACAACATTAAAGACATCAATTGAACAAACAAACAAATACCCAGGTCCCATAACCTCATCTTCAATAAAGAAACCCACAAAATGATTTACAGATATTGGCCAATTGAAGATCCCAAGGCACAAGGTCTCTGTGACTGACTTTCATATACAACAACCATATCCTAGATCTTTGAGAGCCCAGTGAGGTAGCACTACAAGAGAATCGGTCAGACTGTTGCTAGAGATGATGCCAGCGATGTCAGGGAGGAAATCGCATTTTACAATTTTTTTTTCCTCTTTCAATTTAGAGTGTGTTTGGGGAGGCTTTTTTTTTTTTTTTTGTCAAACTAGATTTTAAGGTAGCTTTTTTATTTCTATCTGTTTAGTAAAATGCCTAATAAGTTAGCGTATAAGTCTCATTTTAAAAAACTAGTATACCCTAGCTTTTGAAAAACTAGCTTATAAACTTATTTTAAAAAGCTAGGTTTAACCAAACAAATTACTATTCTACTCAAACAATTTTTTTAGCATTTTTATCCAAAAAGCCAAAAGCCACTAAAAGCTAGCATAAGTTAAAAGCTTAAAAAAATAAGCCTTTCCAAACACCGTCTTAATCTTTTCTTCTCATCAGCATTACTGAAACTAATTTGAGGGGTCTTTAACTCTTTTACTCGAGATTCATGCTTTGTACACATGGTAGCATCGGGATGCTCCACATAGAATGAAGAATAGAACCAATTCTGATGTAATTCTTACTAAAAAGTGAATAGAAATGAGCATTCCATTCTCACACTCATTCCATTACTTCATTCCATTCTCACTTGATCCATTCCCACGTACCAAATGAGGCATAAATATACTTTGAAAGAAACAGAAACCAAGCATAACAAATCTACAAGTGTTGACTATATGTTACATTCTCAATTCGATAAAAAAGATTTTATAAGTGTTTCGAGAAAGAAGTTTCGGTACAACAATAGCGAAATATACATTAATGCGTAAAACTTCACCAACTAACAAAGTAAAACCAAATGCACTTACATTTGCACTTCTTCCTGAAAAATTTTAAGGCACATTATCAGCGTCACTCAATACAACACTTAGCCATACGACAAATATCATCTCAACTCAATAAATTTCATCACATTATCCAAGCTCTTTATGCCAACCGTACCAACATGGTATCCATGAAGATACATCGTACGTGCTCACATGAAATCTTCTTCCAATTCTTGCAACGATTTGTCAGCAGAAGCAATTTGTTTGTTTGAGGTCATCTTGTCCAAGACCATGAGACCCTTGTAACTCCTTATCTCTGCTTGCTTCTCCTTCTCCATCCTCTCCATTTCTTCCATCCGTTTCTGCACCAAATGCACATGAAGTTTCGTCAAATCTTAATCACAACAATGGACATACGAGTAGTGGAGCTATATTCTATGCCATGGTTCACTGAATGTTGGTGTACTAAGATCTGTCTACCCCCCGTCATAAAAGAATATAAGATGGAGAATGCTTACCTACAAAAGTAAAATCAAAGGCTTAAGGCTCTGGAAGAAGATTACCAAATATTAAAACAATAGTTTGAAGAACAGGAACACCAGAACCTAGAACAGTGGGGAGCCTGGAAACAGATTCCAGCCTACAACAGCCAGGCCCAAGAAGATTACCAAATATTAAAACAATATGTTAAAGCTATTTGTTTTAATTCCTTTAACTTTTCACTTATCTTATTAAAGTTTTGTTCTAGTATTTTACTTATCTTCTCTTATGTATTATCTAATTCATTACTCTTCTTATATATTTCTTTCATTTCTTCTAATTCTCTGATTCTTATGTCTAAGAGATTCACCTCATTTTTAATATACTGTTGGTTTTCTCTAATTTCTTGGCTTATTTTATTATTATTTTTAAGGTCTTCGATTACTTGGCTCATATTTCTCTGGTATTGCCTATGATCTTTTTCGATTTTTTCTCCCATACTTATTATCATATCAATCATACTATTGAGTTGTGGTTCTTTACTATGGAGTTCATGTACATAAGTATTCTTAAAGTAACATCTGTGTCTAAATCTATTTTCTATAATAGTTTTATTATCTTGGTCTAATTCTAAATTCAGATATTCTAAGTTCATTCTGCCAATAACCTTTCTATTTTTGCTTTATCATATGATAGATCTATATCTAATAGTTCATGAATGTCAAAGATTTCTTTTTCTACTTGCTTTATTTTATTAATAGATTCTTCTAATTCTTGTTCCTTTTCTTTTATTATCTCTGGATCCACTATTTTTTTCATGAATGGGTTACAAGATTTTTTACAATTATATATTTCGTCATTAAGATGGGTTAATAGCTTGGTTCTTCTGGAGGACCTAAGGAACCTATTATGAGTTATTCTTCTTACGGCAGTAAGGAACTTTAAATACTATAAATTTTCTAAGTGTTTCATAGTTCTGGCACTTTCCAATATTTTACTTTTACCTTTTTCGTAATTACTACTCATTTTTAGTACCAAAGCTCTGATACCAATTTCGGTGGAGGGGGCGGCTCTGGAATTTTAGATAACGCCCGGACCCGATCAACTTCTGCTAACGTCCGTGACTGACGCTAGAGAAGGAGCTCTAGGATCCATTTCCCGTATCTTTCCATTTAGTGTAGTGTTCATTTTCTTCTTTTGTCATACGCTACCATCTAATATTAGATTCCAGTCGTTTCCTTTCATTTTCTATTTCTTGTTGTATTTCTCTAATTTTTATTTTTGCCTTAAATAGTTTTTCCTGATATTCCTTGGTTAATCTTTCCTATTTCTATTTCACTTTAGGTGATATAATATGTTATAGAACTTAATCTCCTTAACTTCTTTCCCAATATTTGGATTTTATTTTCGTTGGTCATCGTCTATTTAATTCTTCTATAATGTTAATCATTTCACTTTCATTGTTTACTAAGTAGATTCTAATATCTTCTACTCGTTTTTCCAACTGTTCTAATCTTACTAATGTTTGTACATGATCCCTATGGTTTCCTAACACATTGGTGAGCTCAACTAACACACCTATTAGTTCTTGTTTAAGTCCTATTATTTGTTCTTCTAATTCATTTAATCGAGCCCATAATTGTTCTGTTCTTATGTTAGCCATCTATTTTAGTTTTGTCTAGTACATTTTTACTGAGATATTTCTCTGTGTCTTAGGTACACTATTCCTCTTTTTGATTACCCTTAAAAACTTCTAAAAGGCTTTAAAAATAACACCGTCAGGATTAAACCATGAGATGCCATCCTTTTGGGTTCCCTCTACCTGCTAGTTCTTCTTTTTACTACATCTCTTCTGTATGTATTCATCTGAGCATGCATCATATAATCCTATCGAGTGTTCCTATAGTTGCTTAGGTACTTTCCCCTACGGCCTCCCTGCCTAATGGTACTTCTTCCCCTTCGATCAGAACCCTTTATAGGGTAAATATTTTGCCAGAGCAGATTAATTCATACTATAGAGTTGGCCTCAATTTCAGAGACGAGCATGCAAGTAAGGTATTTTTAAGCAAATAGACGTTTTGCAGAGTAATATCATGATGAGCTAGGAATAGCTCCTAAGAACAGAGAAATACACTACTCACGCATAATTATAATAGA